>PVJA010054458.1:0-11571 GCA_004027025.1 Myocastor coypus
TGTATTAGTTACTTTTTGCTCATTGCTGGAACAAATACCCAACACTCAAAATGAAGGAACAAAAGGTTTTCTTAGCTCACAGTTTGTGGAGGTTTCCATCCATATTCGGCTGGCCCAAGGCTGAGTGGAACAGAGCAGAGAGCATCCAGTTCATGGCGGCGGAACAGCAACAAAATGCCAGCAGAGGCAGCCAGTCAATCAGGGCAGCAGAGCAGCAGCAACAGCTAGAGCTCCAGTCTGTCTCTCTGTCTCTCTTTATATTACATTCAGGCTCTCCGCCTTAGCTCCCTCCCTAGGCTACACCCATAATCCCAGAAGTACTTCCACCCATGATCCCATCAGTACTAAAACCTATAATCCCAGGGATCATGGATCAAGTCTCAAACTCTACAAGTCCCCGCCCAATGACTCCATGAGGCTTTGGGGGGACAACTAGACATAAACCATAACACATGACAAAAATTATTATGTGAGATATTGCAAGAACTCTCAAGGAAGAACAGACATGCATGCTATCCACCAATTGCATTACACTTTGGTCTTGCCTGACCACAACTAGGTTCTCTGCAGACATTCAGTCTAAGGATTAAAGCTAATTAAGCTGAAAAACTCAGAGAATTCATTTTGAAAGCTATTTCAATGCCTAGACATACAATCTCAGAACTACAGAGTTCCCATAAGTAAAAGTAGAGTAGAAAACAGGTCTTTTAAACATCTTTTCTCTTGTAATTGGAGGATAGTGAATTTTAAAATAGCATGGTACCCATCTTTCATCTATCCAATGCATTCATTCATCTTCCCATAACATGTACTTGCTAATACATTCTTCAATGTCCACAAAGCATTGGCTCCAGGAACAAATCCCTGACCCCCAAACCAAAATCTAAGCTGCTGAAACTCTTATATAGAGTGGTACATGTTTAATATATGGCCTACACATACCTGATGAATTCTTTACATCATCTCTAGATTAATCAAGATACCTAGCACACTGTAAATATTTTCATTCTATAGCTGGTTGAATAGATTAAAGATCCACAAATTTGGAGTGCTGACATGTGTGTGTGTGTGTGTGTGTGTGTGTGTGTGTGTGTATTTGTACATATTTAAAGGGCACTTTCATTTTGATACTCATTACTTTGATTCAAGTTTATAATGAAGTCAACGTTGGTACTCGGAAGTTTATTGTCCATAAAATCTGTTATAATAAAGTGGTGGGAGACAGGATGGCCGTCCATGAGTAACCTTGCTGTCCTCAAATGCTGTACTGCGTACATTACCTATCTCTTACATTGGCTGAAACATAACTGTGACTCCATCCAGAGGTTGCCAATCGGACATCCCTGGCTGGGCCTTTTTACCCAGCTACCTGCATTGTAGCTGTTGAGCTTTGATATTTACTATTGGAACATTCCAGCCTGTTTGGTTTCAGGTCCTTGTTTCCTTGCCCTGTTGCTCAGAAGTCCAATACATGGGGTAATTTCTGCTTCACTGTGTTGTTTGTTCCAGTCTTCCTTATCCATTTTCATCTGCTATGAATTTATGTACAATTAAAGGGGGAGAGAAACATATTAACTGGAAAATTGATTGGGCAACCTTGAGAGCTTTGCTTTAATTATCTCCAGGGTCTAGGATAAGCTTATCCAAAAACTATTCTCCATCCCCAATACAGGATTTTTCCATTGCTCTCCTGGTGTTGTCTTGTTTCCACACTATAGTACAATGCATTCCTGTTTTCATTAGCCACATAAAACATGTTGATGGACTATGGACAAGTTCAATTTATAATTATTGCAAGGCAAGATAAAAGACCAGTTATTAACCTTGGCAAACTTAAGATTGAGAACTTTTGTAAATTACATACATACTAGTAGATGCTTGACCTAAGTTGGGCTGACATTATCATTTACCCAGTGTAGAAAGAGGCCCAGGAAGGCCCATGGACAGGTGAGAGGAGGGCCTGGCTGGAAAGCAAGTCTCCAGCTTCTCTGCTGTGTTCTCCAGCCTCACAGCCAACCACACTCTACTTGTGACAAAAAAGCTGCTAAGACCTAGATATACCCTACGGTTAAAGAATTACCTGCTGATCATAAAATAGCTGAAAACATATATTGTCCAACAGAATTCCATTATGTGCTGCATGCAGTTTAAATTGTGAAAGTCAGCAGTTTCCCTCCATTTCATAAATGATGCCTTTGGGTCTATGTACTGACATCAAATACCTGATTGATGACATACAATCAGGATATTTACTGATTTTGAAAAAAAAAAAAAAAGGAAATAATGCAGTTTGTTGCCCAGACAACAGGACCAAGAGAAAAAGAAAAATCCAAAAGAAAAACCTAAAGAGACCAAGTTGTCTGTAAAATATGATGAACAATGTTTTCTCCACTAAAGAATATTAATTATTAGACTTAGAAGCCAAAAAGAGCATACTGAGGGAAGGTTTTTGCTAGCTACTCCTCAGGCAGTGGACTATTGTCTATAATATACAAAGAACACAAAAATCTTAAACCACATAAAATTAAAGATCCAGTCAAGAAATGAGCTAGTGAAATGAACAGATCCATCATAATGGAAGAAATGCCAGTGGCTAACAAATACATGAAAAACATTCAACATCTCTGACCTCTGGAGAAATACAGTTGAAAATATTGCTAAGATTCCCTCTTACTCTAGAAAGAATGGCAGTCACTAGGAAATCACACAAAAACAAATACAGCTGTCCCTGTGGTGAAAGAGGAAATCCCTCCTTCCTTGTTAGGAATGCAAACTAGAACAACCATTATGAAAATCAGTATGGAGAGTTCTCAGAGAAATGAAATTAAAAATTCTATGTGACACAGCTGTCCTGCTATGAGTTGTCTTCCCCAGAGAGCTGAAGCCACCATACTACAGCAGAACACACGCACCAATGTGTGTAACGGCACAGTCTGTAATAGCTAAATCCTGGAAGCAGCCTCTATACCCATCAACAGATGACTGGCTAAATAAAATGTGTCATCCTTATATAGTGGAATACTGCTTTGTGATAAAGATGCCAACGTTGAGGCATGGAAAATACAATGTTCAGTGAAACAACAGACCAAATACACAAGATTAAATGCCATATTGTATCTCTTATTTGAGTGATGTCAAGTATGAATAAAGAACATGAGAAAGAATGGGTGAAAAGGGCAAGGAGACAGATTTCTTCCAATGGCAAAGAGGTCCAAGGGAAACAGGAAAGTTTTGAGAAAGAGGGGAGGGGAGAATGAGAGGGATAAAGAAGTGGAAAGTACAGGAACCTATAACTCCAGTCACTGGTATGCATTATGTGAACTGAGGCCAATGCCAATAATATCTGCAAATAGGAAAAAGAACACCAGGAGGCGAGTGCAGGAGAGTAGAATACCAGGATTAGGGGGAAAAAAAAAAAAAAGAGAAACAAGCTGTCATATATACTTTTTCTTTTTCTTTTTGTATTTTAGGGAAGGGTCTACAGGGTGTCCAGGGTCTCACTACTAGATAGGACTCGTAGTGACCTGCCTGTTGACAGCTTTCCAAGAGCTGAGATTGCCAGTGTGCACCACCATGCCCAGTCTCAATTGTCATCTCAGTGGGCCTCAGGGGTGGGGCCGGCATGGCAGGCCAGGGGGATCTAACTCCTCCAGCCCCTGTGCCTGTTTGTAAGTGCTTTAATCTGAGCTATTTGGCTGGCCTTTGTCATATGTATTTGTAATCACTCCCCAAGAAGAACTATAAACGGCATGACTGCTTGATCTGCAAACTTGTACTACTACTACTAACAACAACAACAACAACAAAACCTTTAAAAAAAATCCACAGGGAGCCCCCAACACAGGAAATGAAAGATTATTAAGAATAAAGAGAAACTCATAAACATTTGCAAGCAGAAAACTCTATGTCAAAATTGAACGTTAGAATGCGATTGGACTTTCATACAGAACAGTCTGAAAGTCTGGCAAATAAAGAAAAGACCTTGAAAGTCTAAACTGATTTCAGTGGGGAATTCTTTAGCCATGCAATTAAGCCAATGGGCAGAACAAAAGCTTGTTCAGGCATGCAGCATACCAGACCACCCGTACAGTTATCTAAAGTGAAAAGCCAAGCCTGTGTTTTTGTGCATGTGAATATGTGCAACTACGAATGTGGTTACATAAACAAATTGTGGGCATGGCATGTCTCCCTTGAGTGGTGGTGACCATAAGTAAGGGAACTGGGATTTACCTGGTGGAGGGTATGAAGGTGCTTCACAGCTACCTGTCTGTATCGCCTGTTTGCCTGTCTTTCCCAAAATAATGTATTTATGCCTTATCTAGGTGATAAAGATACAGTTAATTTTAATGTCAAGTAACTATTATTGACAAAAGGTAGTTTTAAATGGGAGATTGTTTAAAATTCTAAGCTTTTCTTCAATCGCTCATCTGGAATCACTTCTTGTGAGTGTCCTCCTTTCTATTTCTAGCTTTAAAAAACCCTTCAGTTCAGGCTAAAAGGAGCTGCCATCGTTCCTTGATGTCAAGCCATTGCAGCTAATTAGCACTTAAAACTTGATCAGGTTGTTTTAGTCAAATGATAGTAATTCCCAAGCAATCCAGAAGTCCAGAAGTCACCTGTTTCCCTCTACTGGATAAAATCCCACATCTGTTGCTGAGGTGATGTAAGACAGGAAAATACCAAGAAACTGCATAAACTCGGTGTGCCCTAGAAATATGTGCTGAAGTATATCAGTGAGTGGGAAGGAAGGAAGGAACCCTTAGAGCATGTGGCCCAAGTGTCAGCGGGTGCCCAGAGAGCTAGGCAGAGCATCTGTACTTCGATAGTGTTAAAATGTTGCCATTAAAAAAGTAAAAATAAAAATAAACTTTAAAATAAATAAATAAAAATGTTGACATTGAGCTGTTGACATTTATGTTGAATACACACACACACACACACACACACACACACCCTCATGATGTGTGGGCAATAGGAGAATAGGAAGCAAAGCCAATATTATGGCTATAATAAAAGACCCATTACCTAAACCTGTGACTCCAGAGGGCCGCATAAACTCCGAGCATACACCAACAGAAGAAAAAAAAAACTATAAATATAAATAATTGCAAGAAAATTACTGATCTCAAAACTTTTCATAGAACATAGGCAAATAAAATAAAAATAAAAATTGCCCTGACATTCTATCATTATAAGCTGGCTTTTACCAGAATTTGAAGTCCATATTCACATCATCTGACAAATCCAGGATTCAATATAAATCTGCCTCCTCCTGGAGACCCTTGAGACCACTGATGTAATTAGCGTGTTTATAAAGGAACCAGCCTTTAAGCCATGCCTGAAAGTATTCCTGCAGATAGAGCTCCAAGAAATACCAGCTTGCCAAAGCAATGACAATACACACAAAGAAAAGTTATGTGGGAACAACAACAGAGCCGGATAGGCCCTGCCATGCAGTAGTGTCTGGAATGATGGAGTCACAGCTAACGTTAAGAATGAAGAATAAGCCGGGCATGGTGGCGCACGCCTGTAATCCCAGCACTCGGGAGGCTGAGGCAGGAGGATCAGTGCGAGTTCGAGACCAGCCCGGGCTACAAAAGTGAACTCAAGGCCAGCCTCAACTGCATAACGAGACCCTGTCTCAAAAAGACAGAAAAAAAAAAAAAAAAAAAAAGAATGAGGAATAACTAAGAAAAAAGATAAACGTGTAGAAACAAGTCAGTTTGCTCTAAACATAAAATATAATTATATTTGGAATTGAATGCTTAGTTGTAACAACAGAGTGACAACTGGTGAATTTTGAGAGATCTATCTGCTTGGCATATCTGTAGACTACAGCAGAGTATCAGAGAGATAGAAAGTATGCTAGTGAGATTAAGAGATGTGAAATACAAAATGGAAAGAGGTGAGAGAGAATGAGGACAAGAGAAATTTAAAGAGCTTATGTTTAAGAATTGGTGGAAGAGGTAAGTTCATGATTCAGGAATCCCAAGTAAAATGATGGCTTGCAAATATTTCATTATTTATCTTAATTTATATATGCTTGTGATATATAATAAATATATCCATTGTGGAAAACTGGGCATAAAATCCTTTTTATGTCCCCTTCCCCTCTCCTCTCCCATCTCTTCCATCTTCCCTATCCTCCGATCTATTTACTGTTGCTACAACATTTGTCTTCCTGTTTCCTGACACCTTTTACTTCATTATTTCAATAATTTATGTTTTGGGTTTCTCACATAAGAGTGACCATGCAGTATGTAACCCTCAGTGTTGGATTTATTTCACGTAACATTATGGTTTTAAGGTGCATCTATTTTCTTATAACTCAAATTTATCCTTCTCTATAGCACAGTTGTACTCCATTGGGTATAAATACCATGTTTTCTTTATCCATGAACTCATTGATATAGGCTGCTTCCAGGATTTAGCTGAGCTGAGCTGCTATAAACATGGTTATGCAAGGGCCTACGTATCGCTGTGATAGGGTATCTTTGAACAGAAAGGGTACAGCTGGATCAAATGGAATTTGTATTTTTAGTTTTTTGAGGAACTGGCATACTTATTTTTATAGTGATTATGCTTGTTTGCTTTTCCACCAACATTATAGAATCATTTCTCTTTCTCCATAACCTCACCTGTATTTGTTTTTGAGTTCTTGATGATAGCCATTTTTTTTGGATAAAATCTCACTGTTCGTTCGTTCTTTCTTTCTTTCTTTCTTTCTTTCTTTCTTTCTTTCTTTCTTTCTTTCTTCCTTCCTTCCTTCCTTCCCCTCTCTCTGTCTCTCTGTCTCTCTCTGTCTCTCTCAGCCTCTCTCTCTCTCTCTGTCTCTTGCAGTGTCAGGGATTGCACTCAGGACCTTGTACTTGCCAGGCATGAGTGAATGAGCTTATGCCATTGAGCTACATCCCCAACCCCACTTCTTTTAAGAAGTGTTTTCAATTTCCCATTTATTAATTGGGTATTTTATTTTGGAAAGTCTAAAAATTACCCAGCATACAGCAGAGTAGCTTGCAATTCTTTTCTCTATTCTGTGTATCTTTATTCTTTGTTCCCTTCACTCTGTAGAAGGTGCTTTGTAAAAAAAAATTAATATTATCCCATTTTCTGATGGCTAGTGTTATTTCCTACACAGTGGGGTCCAATTCAAAAAGCCTTTTTGTATGCCCGTGTCTTCACTTTGACCTATTTTTATCTTCCAGCAGAGTCAGTGTTTTCTTTTTTATTTGTAGGTCTGTGAACTATTGTGATTTGCTGTTAGTAGAAGGTGAGAGATACAGGTCTAAAGTCAATTTTCTGCACATGGACAACCAATTTTTCTATCACCACCTGCTAAAGAGGCTATCTTCTCTCAAGCATATATTTTAGGACCCTTTGTGGAACATCAGATAGCTGAAGGTGCCTGGGGATTTTTCTACACTCCATGTAAACTGTGTAGAATTATATATCCAGTTACATAATATAGAAGTTTCAGAAACATAAATATCATTGAATAATGAAGTGATAAAGCCATTAAACTCAGCCCAGGAAGACAGTAGTTTGGGCCATGGATATACATAAAGAAGAAAGACTGAGGGTTTGCTACCAGCAGATCTTCATTAAAGCAAATGGTCATGGGAAAGCTCCCCAAAGGGAAGTCTGAAGAAGGACCACCTCTACACCCCCAAACTGCAAGTGAGAAGATACCACAAATGAGTATTGACTGTATAAGATATTAGCAATGTTTTGTGGGGTTATACAAATGAAATCAAATATAAAAGAATATCTTATCATTTGAGAGGAAACGGTGTTAAAGTCAAATGCATGCTAATGGTGTTCAAGAAGACAGTAAAGATAATGATTAACCAAAAACTGTGATGAATTTTGAAACTTCCAGTATTATTGAAAGTATATAATTTTATAAGTTGCACAGAGAAAAATTTGAGATTACAGAACACAGCCAAGGAAAAAAGGGGGGAAAGCATAGAACAGAAAATAAAAACAGCATAAAATGAGATGAGAAAAATGAATCCACTAGTGTTAGTAATTCTAATATAGGTAAAAATGTTCCATCTCCAAATACCAAAGACTGTCAGATTGCATTTTAAAAAAAAATTATTCAATTTCTGCTTAAAAAGGGCATGTCTGAAACATAATGGTTTAGAAAAGTTGTACAATAACAAGAAAAAGAAAAGCATGCCAGGCATGATATATAAAGCAAAAAGACTGTCAATCAATAATGACTCTACTGTTATAGTAAATAGCATTTAACAGATTTCTCATAGTGATTTACATAACAAATAAATATAGAGTCACAGTGTGGAAGATTTGAGCAACTGGAAATCATATTAATGTTTGGGTGCATGTCTTTCACAAAACAGAGGCAGATCCCTGGAAATCCTCGTGAATAGAACATTCCTGGTAGAAAAGGTGCCCATGCTATTCTTTCCTTCCAAAACAGTTAGATAAGAAATCAGAACAGAAGGCATAATATTTAAATAGTAAGTGGAAACATTTAACTTCCTAATGATAAAATTTTCACTCAAAAGGATCCACAGTAAATTCTTTTAATAAGAGTTGGGCAAATGTGCTAAATATGAAATCAATGTACAGAAATCATTTGTTCCAGATATAAATAATAGGCAGTTAGTATAACCTTAAACGTTTGCACTGTTACACCAAATATGCTATACGCAATAATAAGTTTTGCAATAGCTATGAACTATAAAGATACAAAACACAGTTGAAAAAAAGTCAAGCAAGACCAATTACAACATATTTATGAATTAAGAGCTAATACATTAAAGTTAGGAGTTAGTACCATAAAAATAAGTTCTCCCAAAATGATCTATAGATTACATACAGGGTCCAAAAGGAAAATATATAATCACCTTTGTAGAATGGAGCAAGCTGATCCTAAAATGAATATTGAGAAGCAAAGACTCAATAATTAATGAGCCAGTCCTTATCACATATCAAAGATTATTTTGTGAATATAAAATACTTAAGCTATTAATGTGGTACTGGAAAACTGGATATTGGCAGAAATAAACAAGATGTAAATAAGTGCATGCAAGTGTGAAGAATTGGATAGGGGTGTTCAATAAATGATCCCAGGATCAAAGGTTATCAATAGGAAAAAAAATAAAGCACATACTTATCTCACCCAGGATACAAGAAGTCAAATCTGACTCACTTTATTGTTTTTATTTTAATTTTTTTATTGTTTAAATTTAACAATGGTTATATTACATATTTTCATCATCAGATCACTTCAGATTAATACATATAGGTATATAAGATTGATCAAACAATTAAACATTAACCTTTCTAAATCCACATTAATTTTTTTTTCTTTTCCCCTTTCTTTTCTTTGAAAGCTGACATGTTGCATATTGTCATCACAATCATTCTACAGAGTACAGTGTGTGGGCATGACCCACCTCCCTATTGATGTTACTTAGAAAAAAAAAAAAAAAAGAAAAGAATATACTTCTCTTTGGACTAAGAGGAAGCAGACACATGCAAATTCAAAGGTTTTGCAATTGCAGTGTGCCACCAGTGAAGCTTGTGATGTTGGAGGCTATTGAATCTAAGCCTCCTAAAGCTCATCTCACCAGTCTAGCTCTGCGTTCCATGCATTGTAATTAAGGATTTTTTTTTTCTTGCTGTGTGATCAAGGGCAAGTCGAAGCAAGACCTGCATAACTAAACATTCTTCTTTTTTTTTTTGTTTTTTGTTTTTTGTATCTTCCAGGGTCAAATCCCCTCAGGATTAAGTTTGAGACCATAGACAGTACTTTGTAGAACTGTTGTTAGTGTCAGCCTTTGGGACGAGTCACGGCCATTGCTTGGCCATTTTGCTTTCTGTGAAAGCCTGAGAGAATGTTTTTCTCTGGGTGAGTCTCCTTAGATGCACTGCAGTTCATTCATCCCTTTCCTCTGAGGTCCCATAATTTCCTTGAACAGGAAATTTGGGACACCTCTGAGTTATAGGATGTTACAGCACAGGTTCTCTTACATCCTGGGTTTTTATTGACCTTGAAGGGCTAGGGCCAAAATATTGGCTATCCTTATAGCCCTTCTTTTTTCTCCAATTTTTGGTCTGTTAACTTACATTCTTAACCCTCGAGCAGAAAAGCTTTGTGATACTATTACTCTATAACATAGGTACTGGGCTTATCATCACTGGCATTCTGAGTATCAAATATCTTTGACTTAGCTTGTAAATGATATTTTCTGACCATCATTGATATTCTAATAACTTTCCATACAATGTGATATAAGCACTTACACAATTTTGACACAGATATCTGGAAATTCAAGGAAATACAAAATTGTAGCCTGTCAAGGATATGGTTTTTGGCCCAGTCTCTTATTTTCAAGTACTACTCTTGAGAGAATGACAGTAACTGAGTTTATACCAGGAGCAGTACATAACAAAGAGACAAGAGTGAAATGTATTCCAAACATGGTTTTAGCATTACATTGTGCTATAGTCAATATGCTGAACCTTTTGAAGGTTCTTAAGACCAATATCTGATTCATCCTGTGTACATAAGTGTATGGTTTTGCTATTGATGTTTTCTGCTTTGTCTGCTTCCAGTCACTTCGTTGTTTAATCCATAACACATTCAGCTGTGTTATGCCCTTAAGTTCTTGTTCTCTTCTTTAAAGTTCTTATATTAGGGACACTATATGATATTTACACATATAGGTCCGGTTTATTTCACTAATGAGTATATGTTCAATATACATCCATTTATATATGAAGTCTTCAAACTTATCATTCTTTATGGATGAGTAGTATTCCATTGTATAAAAATACCACATTTTTTTTAACAATTGTTCAAATGATGGACATTTTGGTTGTTTCCAAGATTTGGCTATTACAAATTGGGCTGCTATAAACATAGGTGCACAGATATCGCTACGATATGAAGTTTTCAGTTCTTCTGGGAAAATTCCCAGTAGAGGGATAGCTGGATTGAATGGAACTTCCAATTCTAGTTTTGTAGGGATCCTCCACACTGCTTTCCATAATGGTTGCACCAATCTGCATTCCCACCAGCAGTGGAGAAGGGTTCCTTTTTCCCCAGTCTCTCCAGCAGTTGTTGCTGGTTGATTTCTTTATGATAGCCATCCTTACTGGGGTGAGGTGGTATCTAAGTGTTGTTTTGATTTGCATTTCACGAATAGCTAGCGATGGGGAGCATTAGTTCATGTATTTGTAGGCTTGCTGTATTTCTTTCTCTGAGAAGTGAGTGTTCATCTCAGATGCCCATTTCTGGATTGGGTCTTTGAATTTTGGGACCTTAATGGTTTTCAGTTCTTTGTAGATTGTAGATAGAAGACCTTTGTCTGATTTAATTATTTTTTTTTCTTTTTTTATTTTTTTTTTTTTTCTTTTTGAGACAGGGTCTCGCTATGCAGTAGAGGCTGGTCCTGAGCTCACTTCTGTAGCTCAGGCTGGTCTTGAACTCACACCAATCTTCCTGGCTCAGCCTCCCGAGTGCTGGGATTACAGGCGTGAGCCATCACGCCCGGCGAATTAGGTTTGATTTAATTACTTTTTTTTTTTTTTTTTTTT
>PVJA010054459.1:0-11569 GCA_004027025.1 Myocastor coypus
AAAAAAAAAAAAAAAAAGAGTTTATACTTTTAAAATGATCATTTGGCTCTTTCCCATCTTGCAAGATGGCGGGTGAAAAAACCGAGAAGCCAGACACTAAAGAGAAGAAACCCGAGGCCAAGAAGGCTTCTACCAGTGATGCTGATAAAAAGAGTAAGGCGAAGAAGGCAAAAAAGACCAAGAAGGGGCAGCCCCACTGCAGCCGAAACCCTGTCCTGGTCAGAGGAATTGGTAGATACTCCCGATCTGCTATGTATTCCAGAAAGGCTTTGTACAAGAGAAAGTACACAGCTGCCAAATCAAAGGTGGAGAAGAAAAAGAAGGAGAAAGTTCTTGCTACCATCACAAAGCCAGTCGGTGGGGACAAGAATGGGGGTACCCAGGTGGTTAAGCTTCAGAAAATGCCTAGATACTACCCTACTGAAGATGTGCCCCGAAAGCTCTTGAGCCACGGCAAGAAACCCTTCAGTCAGCATGTGAGAAAACTTCGAGCCAGCATTACTCCTGGCACTGTCTTGATCATCCTCACCGGGTGCCACAGAGGCAAGAGAGTGGTCTTCCTGAAGCAGTTGGTGAGTGGCTTGCTTCTTGTGACTGGGCCTCTTAGCCTTAATCGTGTTCCTCTACGAAGAACACACCAGAAATTTGTCATTGCCACCTCTACAAAAATTGATATCAGCAAAGTGAAAATCCCCAAGCACCTCACTGATGCTTACTTCAAGAAGAAGAAGCTGTGGAAACCCAGACACCAGGAGGGAGAGATCTTTGATACCGAGAAAGAGAGATACCAGATCTCAGAGCAGCGCAAGGTGGATCAGAAAGCGGTGGACTCACAGATTCTAGCAAAAATCAAAGCTGTTCCTCAGCTCTGGGGCTACCTGCGATCTGTTTTTGCTCTGACAAATGGAGTTTATCCTCACAAATTAGTGTTCTAAATTTCGTACTAAGAACCTAATTAAATAACTGATACATTTAAAAAAAATAAAATGATCATTTGTTTTCATTCTACTGATATTTTGAGACAAAGGAGGGATAAGTATTATGCATATGTATTCAGTTAGAACTGGCTCAGTGGAGAGAAAACAAAACACTGCCATCGTAACAGCAATGTTGATAAGGTTAGAGTGAAAACTTACGTGAAACGTATGTTGTGGAAATTCATCCATGTCATTATCAGTATAAGCTAATAAAATTCTTTAGAATGTAGAAATCTATACTGACTCATAAAAACACCTTGGCTTTTAACTAACACTGTCAAGTGCCATGAAGTTGGAGGGGAAAAAATCTATAAACAAAACATTATCCATTTTAATGAAAAATATTAGAGGCACAAAAATTTCCAAAAATGCTAAAATTTCAAGAATGTTATAATTTTTATTTTTAAGAATTTTTAATTTAATTTTATTTTTTCTTGTTTCAGAACTTTTGTTTGTTTATTTATTTATTTTTATGGCTGGCTCAGCCTGCCCTGAGGGCAGGGCTGGCACAGCATGTGGTGCCGGGGATTGAACCACAGTCCCTGCAGCCGCCTAAGCTTTCCTAAGCAGGTGCTTTAGACCAGTGAGCCATCCTGCCGGGCCCCAGAATGTTATAATTTAATAAGTCCTGGCATATCCAGTTGATAAGAGGCAATCATATTTTAAAATATTGATTATGTTAAAATTAAAATATGGCAATAAGTATAATGAAAGAGATATAAGTATACATTCACTATGAGATAAGTGAAAAGCAAACAAAAATTCAAACTACAGCAGGTGCTTTAGTCTGCTGAACCATCTCACTGGCCCCAAGAGAAATCAGTCTTATAAGGATGCAGGTGCCTAAAGTTTGGTGAAAAGTTCAGGTGATCTAGAAATGGAATCAACAGGAGTGATGGTGACATATATATCTGGGGCTCAGTCCCAATTTTCTGGGAAAAGAGTCTGAGTATTTAGTATGATCTGCAGTATCAACAGACATAGAGTGAAGCACAGGACAGCACATAGCTCTTTTTATTTTTTCCATTTTGCTGTGAGATATGATTTCACTGTGTGGTATAGCTCTGTCTTGAAGTTGCTGAATAGCCCAGGCTGGTCTTAACATGCTGATCCTCCTGCCTCAACCTCCAAAGTGCTGGGATCACAGGCTAGTACAAGCCTTATTAAAGACAATGAAGGTGGTAAAGATTTATTCTGCTGCTTCTTAACTCATGCCAGTCTTTTATTGAGCACCAGGCAGTCAGCCACAATCCTTCCCTGCAGCAGTCATTCTGGCTGGTCTGTTCTTTCTTACAAGCGTGGAAAGACCTCTGTGTGCGAGGCACTGTTCTAGGCATCACAACTACCTAAGTAAACATGACAGACAAGGCCCACAGAGTTTTATTGGGGGAAACACACAGATAATCCATCAATTGCCCTATTGATGAATTAACTAATCATATATTACATAGCAGGAAAGCTAAGAAAGAAAACAAAGTCTGTGAGGGGGACAAGAAGCATCAGCAAGACTGAAGAGTCTGTGTGGCAGAGAAAGGTGGTATTTGACCAAATGCTGAGTGTTTTCACAAATAGGAAAGCATCCCAAGTAGAAGGAGGAGCATGTGCAGAGAGGTCCTGAGCTGGAGCTGTTTGGTGCAGGTTAGGAGCAGCAGCTGGCTGGGTTGGCTGGAGCAGAGAGAGGCCTGTTAGCATTCTGGCTTTTACCCTGAGAGTGGTGGGTAGTATTAGTAAACTGTGTGGTTCATTTTCCTCTACCCATGATTTCATGCTGGCTGCTGTGGTGAGAACAGAACATATAGGGTAGCAGTGGAAGTGTAGAGATCAGCTTGGAGGTGACTACAATATCCCAGAGAAGAGATGCTGCTGGCTACGTGAGAATGACATCAGCACAATAGCAAGGGGCCGGATGCAGATTCACCACACTGCAAATACAGAGCTGTTGATAGTGGATCAAATTGGGGTGTAAATGAGTAGAGTCCATGCCAGCTTTCCTTAGATGAAGGACTACTGTCTAGAATATATAAAGAACACAAAAAGGTCACATGCTCCAAATTTAAAGATCCAACCCAAAAAGGGGCATCTGAAATAGACACTGCTCAGATGAAGTGGAAACAACAAATAAATGCATGAAAAAAAATGCTCAAAATCTCTAGTCATTTGAGAGATTCAAATTAAGATAATGCTGAGATTCCATCTCACCCCGGAAAGAACGGGGACTATCAAGAAATCAGCCAACAACAAATCCTGGAGGGGCTGTGGGAAAAAGGAACTGTTGATGGAACCTCTGGTGGACATCAGTGCAACCACTATGGAAATCAGTGTGGAGATTCCTCAAAAAACTAGGACTAGAGGTCCCATTGGACTCAGCTATTTCCCTTCTTCCTATAAGAATTAAAAGCATCATACTACAGTGATATATGCACAGCCACATTAATAGCAGCACAATTTGTAATACCACGTCTTGGAAACAGACCCAATGCTCATTAACAAGTGAGTGGATAAAGAAGATGTGGGATTTTGTTTATACAATGGAGTGCTAATCTGCCATATAAGAGGATAAACTTGAGACATTTATAGCTAAATGAATGCACCTCAAGACTATACTCTTAAGTGACATAAATCAGACATACGTGTAAACACCACATTGTTTCTCTAGTGCAAGACACAGAAAGTATAAATAAAAACCAAAATGTGCAATAAGTACTGTGAAATAGGGAGAAACTGTTCAAATGGGGAAGAGAGCAAGGGAGAAGAGAGGGGGGAAGAAAGATGGAAAAAGTAAAAAAACATGAGAAAAGAAGGAAAATGGAAACAAAGCTTTGTTTGGGAAGTGAAGAGGGGTTGAAGGAAGGATAAAACAACAGGCAGAAAAAGAATTTTTTTTGTTCGACCCCAGGGTTTAAACTCACAACCTTGCACTTGTTAGATAGGCACTTGTGCCATACAGCTATCTCCCCAGCCCCAGAAAAAGAAGTTGTATCATGTACAGGTACAAACTCTCTACCCCTTTCTACTTTAGAATTCTAATTATATGAATATAAGTTTCTTGATTTTAGCATAGAGTGAACTATTATATGACTGATCTGTAAATTCTTCCTCATTTCTATTTTACACAATTTTTATTGTTATACTCATTTTAAGTTTGTAAATAATTTATACTATATAATGTATTAATCTCATGTTATGTATTCATTTCAGAAATATTTCTCTAAAATTAAAAAAATACAAGTAAAAACAACAACAAAAAGCCCCAAAATGTGATCATTATTTACAGCTAAAATGCACCAATAAAAATAAACATAAAGAAAATTAGTAGATGGGGCCCGGCAGGATGGCTCAGTGGCCTAAAGTGCCTGCTTAGGAAAGCTTAGGCGGCTGCAGGGACTGCGGTTCAATCCCTGGCATCACATTCTGCACCAGCCCTGCCCTCAGGGCAGGCTGAGCCGGCCATAAAGATAAACAAACAGACAAACAAAAGTTCTGAAACAAGAAAAAAAAAGAAAAGAAAATTAGTAGAGCCCCGGATAATAGCAAGGGTTTGTATGCATGCATGTGTGCCTGCATGCATGCACATGCGTGTGTGTGTGTTTGTGCGTGTGTGTGCACACGTGCATATGATAGAAGGGCACTCTACCATTGAACTACCTTCCAGTCCTTTATTTTCTAATTCTCACTGAGTTGCCCAGGCTAGCTTCAACTCTGCAATCCTTCTGCTCCAGCCTCTTAAGTAGCTAAGATTGCAGGGTTCATAACTGTCTGAAGACATCAAGATTTTACACTAAGGAAGTGGAATGGTTTACTTTGCTGAGTAAGAACAAAGAAACAAGTTGTAAGGAAAAGCCTTGGAGCACAGCTTAGACCTGCTAGAGTTCCTGTGCATGTGGAGTCGCAGGATGGGAGAGAAGCCTGGGAGATGGGTCTGGTTTCCAGGGGTGGGATCTGAATGAGATGGAAGTCAGGAATGTTCCAGGAGAGAGGTGATGTGTGCAATATGGACTGGATGAAGCCACTAAGCGAGTAAGCATGAGCTTCATCTCAGAGAAGAAGTCCATTGCGGCAGCCAAGCTGGTGCTGGCAAGTCTTGTGTTAAAGGAAGGGGAACTCCTTTTCTTGCATTGGATTGTGTAGTGCCTAGAAATATGGCTGTTTACCCTCTCATGAGTGTGAAGCTAACCCCGACTATATTGTGGAGAAAAAAGAGATCATTTTTTAAATTTTCCATTCTGAGACCTAGCCCAGGGCCTTGCACATGCTACATGAGATCTACCACTGAGCTACAACCCTGGCCTTTTAAATTTTTGTCTTTAAATTGCCTAAACTGGTCTTGAACTTTTGATTCTCTTGTCTCAGAGTCTGAATAGCTGGGATTACAGGAGTGTACCAAGAACAGTGTTTCGTACCACTGTTAAACCACTATATCAACAAATCCCAAATCTGCCTTATTTATGACCTTCTGTTTTGTGAGAAATAATTCTCTTACTATGTTACTTTGGATTAAGAGAGCCCACAACTGCTAGTAATTTTATGGCCATCCAGAAGGCTAGATTATTATTAAGTATTTATTTATTTATTTATTTATTTATTTATTTATGGCTCAGCCTGCCCTAGGGGTGGGGCTGGCGCAGCCTGTGGTGCCAGAGATTGAACCACAGTCCCTGCACTTGCCTAAGCTTGCTTAAGCAGTGCTTTAGACCACTGAGCTATCTTGCCAGCCCCAAGATTATTATTACTTTTTTAAAAATACCAATAACATCTGTTATACTACTTTTAACCAAAAACTTCCTCATTAGTTGTCAGTCCTAACTACATTTATATTTTCTTTTGGGAACTGCTACCTCTCTCTATAATTGGCCAGAACGCCATCTCCACAGGTGGAGTATAACAAGTCAGTAATCTTATCTCTCTTGATGCAATGATTTGTTCTGGTAACTGGAGTATAAATTAGCTAAATCTACTAGTTCTCTGGCCAATGGTGAAAATTCAATTGTAATTTAGTCATGCTGGGGAGTTTTAATCATTGGTTTTGAGAAATACCAAAAATATTTGAGAAAGTAATGCTTTTTGCTCCTGTGTGCAAGCAAGAAAATGTATAAAAGTCTTTTTGCTAACAGCTAATTTGTGCAAAAGGTTGAAGCCAGTCCAAAGATATGGTCAGTTTATTATAGGAAATCAGAAGTGAAACTACTGAAAAACAATTGAGGAAAATCCCTCATTAAATTGCCGTGAAGTCTGCATTATTTGACTTTCAGTTACATTTGCCGAAAAAATTTACCATCATTGAAGCTAATCTCAATTCATTTTCTATTACTTGAGCCAGACACGGTAGCACACACCTGTAATCCCAGCCCTTGGGAGACTGACACAGGAGGGTCACTGTGAGTTGGTGGCCAGTTTAGGCTACCTAGTGAGTTTGAGGCTAGTCGGCACTACATAGTGAGACTCTTGTCTCTAAAACCAAACAAAAGAATTGTGTTCACAGCCATTGTCAAGCTGCTCTCTCTAATGCCAGCACTCTTTGTCTCTGTAAGTCTTCTCCCCTCCCCTCACCTCTGCTCCCCCTCCTTTCTTCCTCCTTCTCCTCCTCCTCCTTCTTCCTCTCTCTCTCCCTCCCCTACCCTCTCTCAAAGCTCCAGCCAGTGGAGAAGAGGGTAAGAACGTCCATATACATGGCTCTTACCAAGCAGACTGCCTATGAATTCCCTGGGGTAAAGTGTTGAGGAAACAACTGGCTACAAGAGGCGCTCATGAGAGTGCGCCCTCTACTGGAGGGGCGAAGAAAGCCCATTGTTACAGGCTTGAGACTTGTAGCACTGTCAAATTAGACATCCACTGAATTTCTGATTTGTAAACCCCTTTTCCAGCCTCTGGTTTGAGAATGTACTGAGGACTTCAAAACAGTTCTATGCTTCCAAATCACAGCTATTGATGCCTTGTAGGAGGCAAGTGAGGCCTATCTGCATGGCCTGTTTGAAGGCCATCTTGTGTGCCATCCATGCCAAAAGTGTAACAATTATGCGAAAAGATACACAATTAGCATACCATATAAATGTACAATGTGCTTAAGGGTCCGCTATGTTGGGGAACATTCCATTTTCAAGATATTTTTTCTTCTCTTCCTGTTCTTAGTAGTTCTGAGTGTTAGATTTTTTTTTTTTTTTTCCATAGGGTCAAAAAGGTACCTAAGTACATGACAATGAGTGGAAAGTAGGAGACAGAAGTCAGGTATTGGCAATTTTTTCATTTTCATTTGTGTGTGAAGTTTTAATATGCTTACAGGAATGTAAAGCATTCATATAAATCAAAATTTTTAGCGTACATCTTTTAGCACTTCAATTTTATAAGAATTATAAATAAAATCTATTAAAATTTTTTGGACAATGCAGCATTTTAAAAAACTAAGGTTTTTAAAAATTTTTTTTTCTTTTTTTTTTTTCTTTTACCCTAACCCTAATTTTTTTTTTTTTGTATTTTTAGGGGAGGGTCTACAGGGTGTTCAGGGTCTCACTACTTAGATCAGACTCATAGTCATCTGCCTGTTTACAGCCTCCCAAGAGCTGGGCTTACAGGCATGCCCCAGCATGCCCAGTCTCAGCATGCTCTGGGGGACGGGGTTGGCATGGCATTATGCTTTTCTGAGTTGTCGTACTTTTTTTTTTGAGACAGGGTCTCGTTATGCAGTTCAGGCTGGCCTTGAGCTCGCTTTTGTAGCCCAGGTTGGTCTCAAACTCACATCAATCCTCCTGCCTCAGCCTCCCAAGTGCTGGGATTACAGGTGTGCATCATCAGAGCCTGCATCATCATCATCATCTTCTTCCTCTTCCTCTTTCTCTCCCTCCTCCTCCTCCTCCTCCTTCTCCTCCTCTTTCTCCTCCTCCTCCTCCTTCTTCTTCTTCTTCCTCTTCTTCTTCTTCCTCTTCCTCTTCTGTCTTTTTGAGAGGAGTTTCTCACTATGCAGTTCAGGTTGGCCTAGTCTGGGCTCTGACTCACAAAGATCCTCTTGCCTCAGCCTCCTGAGTCCTAGAGTTACAAGCATGGACCACCACACCTGGTGATGCTAGTACATGTTTTTGATGTTGCCTGTGTTTCTGTGCTGTTCTAATGAGTTTGCTATTAAAGCACATTAAGCTATAAAAAACAATAACCATTTCCTACTACTTGTAACTGAGTGAATCCCAATTTGAAACATACATGCACGTGATCAGTATGCTCTAACATATTTTTGATGAGGTGGTATATGAGCAGTTCATGCCATAGTGTGACTTATGTGCATCACTGCATCTCTATCTTTGACTTCTTAAGTATTTGCAGTGCTAGGGATTGAACTCATGTCATTTGCTCTGAGCTGAATCCTCAGTCCTTTTTTTAATTTTTAATTTTGAGATAAGGTCTTGCTAAATTGCCTAGGCTGATCTCAAATTTATGATCCTCTGCCCAGCCTCCCACAGTGCTATGATTAGAGATGTGAGCTTTTTGTCTTGGGCAGCTAGATGAACACAGGATGTCAGCTTCCACACTAGGCATGTCAGTCCCCATGGCCTGTGAACTGGCTATGTGGATGTGACCCTAGAGAAGTAGACAAGGACAGTAAATTATCCTGAAGGAGACAGAGAGCCAGGGGAAGAGTTAAAGCAGATCAGACAAACAAGGGGTCTGTTTTGGTTTCATGAATAAGCATTTTGGTTATTTATTTATTTAGGGTGCTTGGAGTTGAACCCTGGGCCTCATATGTGTAGCACATGTTCTACCCTGAGCTAAACCTCCATCTCTGAGAATGAGCGTTTTTAAAAGTAAATTCTTTTGAAAGAACTTCAAAATTCATTTTCCCTGACTTCTTGCCATCCAAATTTTTATTGCTTTCAAAACACTACTCGTTTATTTAATCACTGTTTATGAAGTGCTTAGCATGGACCAGTTGTAGCTATAAGGAGTTAGTGGATAGCAGTCAATAAAACAGGCATAAATTTTTGCCAAAAGGAAACTGTTGTTCTATTCACGCCAACCAGAACTCTTCTCAAGAAGTCACCTGAATTTTCTCCATCATATTTAATAATTCCTTCTACTTTCATGATGTGTCATACTACTATAATCATATTTATCATTGTCTGCAATAAGTTAGTGTGTTTTTTTCTTTTTTTTTTAGAATTCAAGAGTTTCCTTTGCAAAATACAGGGGTCCTTAGATTTAAGATCTGATCTTTCTTATTAATCTGCCTCCCAAGCACAGAATTGGTTTGGAGCAAGTGGCAGTAGGTGTTTGTTGTATGAGAAAATGATTTTGTCTGCTGCCCTAAGGGGAAAAACTGACCAGGTGCCCCCTGGTCTGGCAGCCCCATACCAGGCCACATGGGACCATTGGTTGCTCACAGGTCCTCAGACATAACAGTGCTTCAGTCAGTAAATCTGTTTCTAAGCACATTTTCTCCAAAGGAGTCACTTTTGCTTCCAAGGTTTTCTCCAACTCTAACTAAAGAGTTTTAATGAGATTGCAGCAAAGGCCCCTTTCAACTCTGGTAGTTTAGAATTGGATGTCAAATGTCTTAGTTACTTTTTACTTGTTGCTGGGACTAATACCCGACACTCAAAATGAAGGAAGGAAATGTTTATTTATTTATTTAGTCTTTTTGAGATAGGGTCTCACTATGCAGTTCAGGCTGGCCTTGAGCTCACTTTTGTAGCCCAGGCTGATCTCAAACTCACACTGATTCTCCTGTCTCAGCCTCCCAAGTGCTGGGATTACAGGCATGTGCCACCAGGGCCGGCTAGGAAATGTTTATTTAGCTCACAGTTATTGGAGGTTTCAGTCCATATTTAGCTGGCCCAAGGTTGAGTGTAACAGGGCAGAGAGCATCCAGTTCAGGGTGGTGGAACAGCAACAATCTCGATAGAGATAACCGACCAACCAGGGCACTAGAGAGTAATGGCCAGCATCTGTCTCTCTGTCTCTCTTTATATTACATTCAGGCTCTCTGTCTCAGCCTATTCCCTTAGGCCACACCCATAATCCCAGAAGGACTCAGACCCATAGTAACATGAGTACTAAAACACATAATCCCAGTAGATCATGAGTCAAGTCTCAAACTCTAAAAGTCCTCACCTCATGATTGCATGAGGCTTTGGAGGGACAACTAGACATAAACCATAACACACATTTAGGATTTGACTACATTTATTTTACTTTATCTAAAATATAGTTACAGTTCTTTGTAAAAATCACCCTGAGAATAATGACAAAGTGAAAATAATTTAATTTATAAATTGCATACATGTATTATAACTAAAAGTTTTCACTCTAAAATCAGGAACAAGACAAAGAAATAAATCAAACTCACATGTGTAAACATTGTATTGTCTCCTTAGTGTAAGAAACTGAAAAAGTAAATAAGATATTTATATTAGATATTGTGAAAGAGAAAGAAACTGCTCAAAAAGAAAGAACAATTAAGATGGAAAAAATGAGAAAAGATATATACACGGTATATACTACATATATTATATATATATGCACAAAAGGTAGGATAGTTATACTGCTTATTTCTTTTAGTTCACTGAAAAATATGCTCTGTGTTTATTTTGTTTGATCAGTTATATCTGCCTATATTTTGCAATCTGAGCAACTACCTTTTTTTTCTCTCTCTCTTTTTGAAACAGGGTCTTGCTATGCAGTTCAGGCTGGCCTTGAGCTCACTTTAGCCCAGGCTGGTCTTGAACTTGTATCTATCCTCCTGTCTTAGCCTCCTAAGTGCTGGGATTACAGGTGTGCACCACCATGGCTGGCTGAGCAACTACTTTGAAGATAACAGTATGCAATATGTTAGCCATTTTTTTTTTTTTTGTCTTTTTGAGACAAGGTCTCACTATGCAGTTTAGGCTAGCCTTTAGCTCACTTTGGTAGCCCAGGCTGGTCTCGAACTCGCACTGATCCTCCAGCCTCAGCCTCCCAAGTGCTGGGATTAGAGGTGTGTGCCACCACACCCATATATGTTAGCCATTGTTAATCTCCTATTATCTTGTTTTGAAATTCTGTGTCATTGTTTTTATTTTTTCTTTAAAAAAATGCTAGCATCATATATACTATTTATCTTTAAGTATTTACCAAGTTAATCAGAAACACAGATGAATAGTCAGACTAACAGACTAAAAAGCACATTGAAACACATATTGTTTGATATTGGGTTTGTTGTAGAAAAGAAACTGTGATGTTTAAGCATGTGTGTCCGATTTACTTCCCCTAATACTATGGTCTCAGGATGTGCTAATTGCATCCAAATGACTCAAGTGTATTCTTTATGGCAAAGTAGTATTCTATCACGTATTTTCTTTATTCTTTCATCTGTCAGTGGGTGTACAGATTGTTTCCAAGACTTAGCTATTATGAATTGTGCTGCTTTAAACACAGGTAGGCCTGTATCACTGATATGATGTCTTTGACTCCTTTGGGAAGATAAGTAGAGGAGAGACTAGCTGGGACAAATGGAATTTCTAGTTCTAATTGTTTTTGAAAGCTCTGTACTGATTGAGATAGTGGTCACACCAGTTTATTTTTTTTTTTTTTTTTTTTTTTTTTTTTTTTTTTTTTTTTTTTTTTTTTTTTTT
>PVJA010054460.1:0-11569 GCA_004027025.1 Myocastor coypus
TTTTTTTTTTTTTTTTTTTTTTTTTTTTTTTTTTTTTTTTTTTTTTTTTTTTTTTTTTTTTTTTTTTTTTTTTTTTTTTTTTTTTTTTTTTTTTTTTTCTCTAGCAGTTTTTAGTGTAATATTCCTCTACTGGATTTTTGGGATATTGACTATTATATGTCTGAGTGTGTTTTTTGGGGGGGTTGATGTTATTTGGAGGTCTGTATGCTTCAGTTACTTGAATGTGTGATTGTTTTCTCATATTTGGGAAGGTTTTTGCTATTACTTCTGCCCATATTCTTTTTGTATCCTTTATATTGACTCCTTCTTTCTCATTGATTCTTATTAATCTCACATTGCTCATTTTGGCATAATGCTGCAGATGTTGAATTATTCTATCCTGCATCCTGGTTGTTTTTGAGAGACCTTTTCTTACCTTTTCACTAGCTGCGACTGTGTCTTCCAGATCTGAACCTCTATCTTCACTTTCATTCACATGATGTTCCCAGCTTTTGATTGAAACTTTATTTTCCTGTATATATATTTGAAACTGTTTCATGTGATCTATTTCTATCCTTTATTGCTAATTGATGGATTCCATCATTTTTTCTATTCTCTAACTTTTTATCAATGTGTTTTAGAAGCATTTATTAATTCTTCCCTTAGAGTTATCCTTTTTTTTTTCCTACCTCAGAGATTGTTTCTAATCTAATTTCCTCTCCACCTTTATGTATTTCTGCCTTTACTCCAGATACTATTAATTCAGAGATTTATTTTTTGATTCGGAGATTATTTCTGGTCTGTTTTCCACGATACTTTTCTGCTTTTCTTCTTTACTTCAGATGCTATTAATTCAGAGAGTTCAGCTGTGTTATTACCATTCTGTTCTATGCTATTGTCTCCTGCCTTTGGTTTGGATGGGTCTGGCACTGAGATTGCATCTTGCTCCTTCTCTTTGTGATTTTTTATTGCACCATCTCTGACCTTTGATGTAGAACTTTGGAGAAGTTATGCTGTTAGCACCTACTGAAATTTAGTTCCAGATCTACCAAGTTTCATCTTGTCCCGATGTGCCTCGTTAGGGCTCACTGCTGGGCTCAGCTTCTTCCTGCTGCAGGCCATTGAAGTGAACCTGCTGGGCTTCTCTGGCTTCTGGATTATCTTGGAGGATCTCACCCCATCCTCTCCTCAGAATATTTTGCTGCAGTATTCCACAACAGATGCCATGTCTGGGGTCTCTATGGAGAAATTCCAATCCCTTGGGCATGCAGGTCAAATGTTCCTACCTACACACACACCAGTCCCGGTAGGTGGGTGAGGAAAATGTTCCAATGACACAGGCACACAGAAAAAGATTTCCTACCTATGTGCATGCACATCCTGGGATATGTGAGTGGAAGTTCTCACTCGCATTTTTGATGTTATCTATTCTAGCATGCATGAATAGTTGTATCACTGAAGTTGTAATTTACATCCTCCTGATCATAGTAATATTTACTAACTTTCATATGCCTTTTTATCATCTTCTTTGGAGAAACACGTACAGTATACAGATCCTTCTCTCCTTTCATAAATTGTTTATTTGGGTCAGAAAAGGTAAATTCTGCCAAAATATACGTAGATACTGAACTTAATATAACCATTTCAAAGAAGATGATACCTCTCCAGTGATCAGAGGAAACAGGAAAGTGTTGACCAAGAGCACTAATTCTCAGTTATGCAAGTCAAATTAGTCTTACTGTATCAGTATACAAAATAGGTCTTATGATTAAAATTATGCTATTATGTACACAAACCTTGGGGAAAACATAGATTTTTGGGTTTTTCTTTTTTATTTCACAGGGAAATTTAAAATAAAACTAAAAACAAAGTTGTGAGGAGTGTTAATTTTGGACATAACTGACATGATGTGCTCCAGCAATGCCTGCACAACTTTACGCTTACCTCCATAAACAAGGATATATATTCATTAAATATTTAGAGCATTTTGCATGTCAGCCATAGCTCAATAAATCAGTTTTAAAATCATATTAATTGCATCATAGTATCTTATGTAAATATGTACAGCATATCTACTTTTATTTGTTAAATAATAAAAGAGTGAGGGGCTGGGGAGATAGCTCCGAGGCACAAGTGCCTGCTGGGCAAGTGCAAGGTCGTGAGTTCGAACCCTGGTCCCACAAAAAACAAAAAACAAAAAAATAAAAAATAAAAAAAAATAAAAGAGTGATTTTACAACTTATAAAGTGAATCTTTCTTCAATAAGGAAATGCATCTCAGGGAGAAAAATTATAACAGTAACCAAAATACATCTGTCTAAAATGAAAACTCATATCAACGATTCAGTGAAACATTACTGTAAGACAGTAAATATCCCTAGGTCAAATAAGTACCATACAAAGTAGCAGAAATAAAACAGGAAATACAATACCATAGCTTTACAACACATATGTGTAAATATCATTTGATTCTCCCTCTCTTCTTTCTTCTCTGCTTTCTTGACTTTTTGCTTCATTCCTTCCTTTTTTCCTTCCTTCCTTCCTTGCTTCCTCTCTGAACGAGCTACATGGAAAATGCCTGAAGTGTCTTTATGCAACTTCCTTTAATGTAGCAAGAAAATGTTAGGGCATATTAGACTATGGGACTAAGATAAGCAGGCATAGACTTTACCAGAGTTTTGCTAAACATCTACATATGTCACGCAGTAAAATTAGACTACTTTTGTTGTTGTTTTTCTATTTAAATATAAATGGAAAAATGTATGCCAAGATATTAAATGTGCTAATAATTTATTAATTGGCTTAGAATACATTATTTGATTTTAAAGTATTCTCCTTTATACAGATGATATTGTGCTACAAACAAAATGATTTCAAAGCAAGTATTTATACCTGTACCACCATTACTTCTATTTTTAAAATATTGATTAACTTTACAAATCCTTAAAATAGCCAGAAATCAATGCATCACAAATAGAAAAGTGAAAATAAATTCACACCTTTAAGATGAACTACATAAATCAAATTATAATACTGCTGTTAAATTATTGCTATAATCAGCAGATAATGGTCATATAAATGAGCACCATTCAAATGATAGTAGTGGTTGAATTTAATACTCCAAATTTAAAGAAGTACTGAGGCGTTAAATTGAAGATGATGAAAACTCAACCATACAAATATTTTAATGGATGCTTAAAAGGAACTTTATGTTTTCATTAATAAATTTCCAGTGTTCATTGCTTACACGTCAAGCTACTAGTACCATACACAGGGAAAATGTTAGAGACTATGTTATTCTTTTATTTATTGTTGTTGCTAAAAAGAAACTAAATGTTGGTTGTTCAAAATTTTAAACCTTTGTTACAAATGGTAATATATGTAATTGATTACTAAGCACAACTCCCAAAAGTAAAATTCAGTATGTTAAAATGAATGCTTGTTAAATCCAAATCTGCACTTTCCCATTTTTATGTATATTTATTGTCCTCTAAAATATAACCTATGCTTTATAATGAGTCATACATAGTCTCTGTAGTGTTACAGTTTTACAGTTTTAACTTAACTAAATTGTATTTAATCATTTAATTATTTTGATATACATCTAGATTCCAAATGTTTATTATTCGAGATAATGTTCTAACAAATATTTCTTTAGCACAATTCCCAAGTGTAAAATAATTCATCTAATTTTTCGCTCTTCATGTACCTTTATAAATTTATTTACTTGTTGTACTGTACTATGCCAAGAAACAAAAAAGAGTACTCTAATTTAACACAGGTTTACTGCCATGAATAGAACCAATTATGCTCTTTCTTAAATGTAAAATTGCATCTCATTATGGTTTTATTTTACTTTATTTCATTTTTCCACAGGACTGGGGATTGAACACAGGTCATTATTGTTTTAAAATGCTTTGTTTTACCTACTAACAAAATAAATATTTTCCCTATATTGTCTCTTTATTTTGTATTTTAATTGGTTGTTCTCCCTTACTAATTTATCTCTTAATTGCATTAATGTGAATTAGAATCTTCATCTTGATCATTGTCTTTGCAAAATCTCTGTCATACGTATTCTCAAGTATATAGTATTTTAAATTTTTTATTTTATGGTCTGTTAATTTGATGCTTAAAATTTCACAGAATTAAGTGTTACACTTTTTATTTAAATAAGACTTTCTTCTACTCAAAGATCTAATGTGCACCTGATTAATTTTCTGCGACCTTGTCTATGGTGTGATATAATGTGCATTTTTTTTAGTTTTTAGTACATATAGATTGATATAAAATATATTCTTAAATTATATTATTAAATGTTCTATAATGAGCAGATATTATTTCTATGTCAGAAAAGAACAACAAACAACCACATTTTAAAATAAAATTTATTTTAAAAATATTGTTATTAATGTATTATGTATTCAACAATTTTTCACTGATGTAATATTTTATTATGTTTTATTTTATTTTAAGTTCATATTAGTGAAACCACCTAATGCATGTGTCCACTGACAGTCATATAACTGGAAGCATATGCTCCAGTCTGCTCATGTTGATTTCCTCAAAGCGCATGCACTCAGGCTTGTTGTGTTTCACTGAGTTCAAGCCAGATGTAGACATCTTTTGTGCTGTCCATTCTATTCTATTATTCTACTTTTGTGTCAGACAATACAATTATTATCACAGTAGCTTTGTAGTGTAACTTGAACTCCAGAGCTGTAATAATTACTAATATAACAATTTTTCTTTTGTTGTTGTTGTTGTTGTTGCTGTTGTTATGGCTGGATTAGTCTGCGCTGCGGGTAGGGATGGCGCAGCATGTGGTGCTGGGGATCAAATCGCTGTCCCTGTGGTTGCCTAAGCTTTCCTAAGCAGGTGGTTTTACCCACTGAATCATCTCTCTGGCCCCCTAATTTTCTTACTTAGGACTAAATTGGCTATTCTGTGTCTTTTCTGATTTTATATAAATTTTTTAATAAATCCAACACTACATAAATTTGAAGATTTTTTTCTCCTAGCTCTATGAAGAATGTTGTTGGGGTTTACAAATACTATCTTTTAGGTCAATGAGAAGAAATATTTATACCAATAGTGTTTATAAAAGTTATCATGTCTGCATCTTGTACTCTGAACAACTACTATGAGGACATCAATTTGCATTGTGTTGATTATTGTGGCTGTCCCACTAACGTGTTTTTAAACTGCCTCATTATTAGTTCTTATTAAAAGTAATACAATTAGAAAAACATAAATAAAAATTAAATTCTTTGATTGCTATTGAGAAAAGCAAAATCTAGTAAACACACACACACACACATACACACACACACACACACACACACATATATATATATATATATATATATATAATTTTTTATAAAATTGCAACTTTTTAATATTATCTCTGCCCATCCAGGGATACAAGGTATGTTTTTTCCATTTTCTAATCTCTTTTTCAGTCTGTTTTTCAGAGTACTATAGTTTTCTTATACAAGACTTTCACATTCTTTGTTAGGTTGATTTCTGGGTTCTTAACTTTTTAAGGTACTCTGAATGTGATTGATTCCCTGGTTTCTTTTCCAGTGAATTCATTATTGGTGTACATGAAGACTATAGATTTTTATGTGTTGGTTTTGTAACTTGCCACATTACTGAATGTGTTTACTAGCTCTAAAGGTCCGCCGGTGGTGCTTTTTGCAAATTTGTTTTTAAAGGATCATATCATCTGCAAACAAAGGTAGTTTGACATCCTATCTATGCATATTCAGTTTATTTCATTTCCTCTATGTTCCTTTGGCTAAATTTAGAGTTCTAAATTGTAGACGAGTACTGAAAGTAGACACTGCTTTCTCCTTCCTGCTTTTAGAGAGAATGTGTTTAGTAATTTACCACTGAGGATGATATGGGAGTTTAACATAAATGAATTTTCTCAATTTGATGTACGGTATGTTAATGTATTTTCACCAAGAGCTTTACAAGAATGGATTGTTCATTTCTCAAAGGTTTTTTTTTTTTTAAAAAAAAAAAAAAAAAACATCTGTTGAGATGATTATATAATTATTTTAAAAAATCACTTATTTATTTGCTAAATTATTTCACTACACAGTTAAGACTCAAAGTGATCCTCGAGTTTTAGCCTCCCTAACGCTGGGATTACAGACATGCACCACCATGTCTGGTTTCTGTAGTCTTTTTTTTTTTTTTTTTGTCTTTTTGAGACAGGGTCTCGCTATGCAGTTGAGGCTGGTCCTGCGCTCACTTTTGTAGCCCAGGCTGGTCTCGAACTCGCACCAATCCTCCTGCCTCAGCCTCCCAAGTGCTGGGATTACAGGCGTGAGCCACCACGCCCAGCTGTCTATAGTCTTTATTTTTGATTTTATTCTTACATTGTGTTGTTTTCCAGCTTTCTCCCCCTTCTGATTTCAGGAACTTGTTGAGACACAAAGTGGTTTCTTTAATTTTTATAAGCTATTTATTTCCGCTTGCACTTTCATGCCCATAGGCATGAACAGATCTATGAATTTAACTTTAGCTCATCTTTATTCTTCATAACAAGAGAAACAGGAACTATATAATTGTCAGGTATGTGATCAATGTAGACTGTGGTAATTGCTCAACTATTGGTATGTCCTACCTTCTTTCTATGACTTTGCACTTTGTATTTTACAAAGTATCTAGATCTTGGTACTTGACAAGTACCTCAAGCTTATGAGTTAAGGTTCGTTTGTTATTATTTATCACAAAAGGGGCTAGAGAGATAGCACCGTGGCACAAGTGCCTGCCTGGCAAATTCAAGGTCATGAGTTTGAACATTGGCCTGCAAATAAAATAAATTATAATAAAAATAAATACATATGTCAGATTCATTGTTGTAGAGTCCTGGGACACAAGACTTCCAGCAGAGATGGGGAACAAAGGCTTCTGGAAAATGTATGTGGCTTTGGCAACATTTTGCCTTCTTGAATAATTTATGCATTGTTCTAGGTGGCTAAATCTTCAGACCTCAGTTGATATCCTCACCACTGATTTAGAGTTGTTATCATAATTGTACATATTGATCTGTCTTGAACCATGTTCAAGCACACTGAAAAATAATGTCTGTTATACTATATTTGGCGGCTTCCTGAACTTATGTGTGAATTTACTTTTTATTTTAGCTTTTTTATACATTTCATGTATTAACTTTCTTATTAAGAATATATACTTGTTAGTAACACTATACTTTCCTAAATCCACTGTCTAATGGACTTTGATGTGTACAGTAGAGTCGTCCATGAATATTACTTGTTCTGCAAATTCTTAATGAAAATCTATTATGGTTTTAGCACGTATTGAAATTATCATTTCCTTTTCTCATAGTAAACAAATTACATTGTTAATAGATTTGCTTACACTAGTAATAAAACTATTAGCTGGGCGTGGTGGCGCACGCCTGTAATCCCAGCACTCAGAAGGCTGAGGCAGGAGAATCGGTGGGAGTTTGAGACCAGCCTGGGCTACAAAAGTGAGCTCAAGGCCAGTCTGAACTGCATAGTGAGACCCTGTCTCAAAAAGACAAAAAAAAATAAATAAAACTATTAACTATATATTTACTGCAAAAATTATTTATATATTATTTCATGTAGTCTATATTAAAATTCTGCTAACTACATTAATTTTCTAGAAATTATGTAACAAATCAAAACACTTAAAACAAGAAATAATCTCCTTGAACAGAAAACATGGAAAACAGCTGAGTTATAGGATGTTATAGCACAGGTTCTCTTATGTCCTGGCTCTTCACCAACCTTGAAAGCCTAGGGCCTAAATATTGGCTATCCTTGTAGCTGTTCTATTTCTATAATTTTTGGTCTGTAAACTTATATTCTTAACCCTCCAGAAGGAAAGCTTGGATATTATAACTCTGTTACATATGTACTTCAGCTTAACGTCACTGTCTTTCTGAGTATCAAAAATCGTACACTTAACTTGGAATTGGTATTTTCTATCAATCCTTGATATTCTAATAAATGTCTATAGAATGTGATAAAAATTAGCCTATTTATTTTTTTATTTTACCTTGAGACAAACTCTTCCTAAATGTCTGTTACCCAGCCTGAGTTCAATCTTGCTATCCAGTTACGACAGTTACCAGTGCTGAAATTACAGGGATGCAGTGTAACTCTACACATATTCATAAAAATTTAGGTGCATTATTTAAACCTTTTATTTCCTTTTGAGCTCTCATTAAAAGATTCTTTAATGTTGATACTTCTACCAAGAAATTCTTCAGGAAAATCTAAGGATTTGAATTACGCTTCTCAAAACTCTTCCAATCTTGAAGCTTTGCTAAGATGCTTAGATAATTGTTACATTACAACTCAATATATCATAACCAAACTATATTGTTTTCTACAGGTTCCTTTATGAATTTCCACAAACTCTTAACATTTCTGGAAACTTGAACTATAATGTATTTGTGATTTATATTACATTATATTAAATAAATTTGTTTCTTAAATTTGAAGCTACAGAGCAGCTAGAAGGGATACAAGGAAGGAGAAAGGGTGAGGACGCGTCTCTCCTGTTCTGACAAGGAGCCAGGCCAAGAGCATCACCAAGGTATCAGAGCTGCCAGACAGTGGCGTTGTGACTTGTACTATAAACGTCACTGTAACTAGAGCTTCTTTCACACTGAATTCCAGATTTTGACTGTTTTGTAAAATCTGATTACTCTGAGTGCCGATCGCCTGGACATTCCGGCACACCCGCCAGACATCCAGGTCTGCTCGTCCAAACATTCCAGCCCGCCCGCCAGACTTCGCCTGCTGCTCGCCTGAGGTCTCCAACCCACTCACGTGAGTATTCCGGACCTGCCCGCATGTTAGACCTACTCCGGCCCACTGTGAAAGTAGCTGACCCAGGCAGCCGACCCAGGAGCTAGGCCCAACATATGACTCAGATCTTCAGCCAGATACACGCATAGCGTATCCAGCATCAGGCCTACCACCTGAGTCAGACCTCAGGCTCCATGCAAGCTTAGCCTATCCAGCAGCAAGGTCCACCAGTGTTGCAGGTCCCTGCTATACAGAATGACACAGACAAGGAGCAAAATGCAATCTCAGATCCTGAACCCACCTGCGACAGATACAATAGACACTACCCTACAAGAAAATGAGAATCATGCAGATGAAATCTCTGAACCGATAGCTTCTGAGGTAGACACACAAGTGCGGAAACATATAGAGCAACTCAAATCAGAGATAACGTGTCAAGTAAAAAAATGAAAAAATAGATGCTGAAGTGGAAAAACAACTGCAGAAACGTAGAGGAAACAGGGCAGTAATAACCACTGAACTTAAAAAAATGTCTAAATTAATAGCATCTAAATTAAAGGAAAAACTACGGAAAGGTAGAGGGTACAGAGCAGAAATAATCTCTGAATTAGAGAGAGAGAGAGGATAACTATAACAAGAGACTTTACTACTATTGCTTAAGTCCTTGGTTTCCATTCATCTGTATTGTCCCTTTTCATTATTGTTTCTTCTTTTGAGTTCTTGCACAAGGGAGATTATGTGGTGTTTACACATGTAGGTCTGTTTTATTTCATTTATGGGTATATGTTCAGGATACATCCAATTATATATGAATTCGTCCAGTTTGTCATTCTTTATAGCTGAATAAGTTTCCATTGTATAAAAATATGTCTCTTTTTCAACCATTTTTCAGATAATGGGCATTTTGATTGTTGCCACAATTTGGCTATCAAAAATTGTGCTGTTATGAACATAGGTGTACATAAATTACTATAATATGATGTTTTCAGCTGTTCTGGGAAAATTCCCACTAGGGGGATTACTAGATTGAATTGGATTTCCAGTTCTAGTTTTTTAAGCATTCTGTACACTGCTTTCCATAATGGTTGCACCAGTCTGCATTCCCACAAACAGTGGAGAAGTGTTCTTTTGTCCCCACAGACTCTCCAACATTTATTGCTGGTGGAATTCTTTATGATAGCCATTCTTTGTGTACTGAGATGTTATCTAAGTGCTGTTTTGATTCGCATTTCACAAATGGGTAATGATGTGAAGCATTTCTTCATGTATTTATAAGTTTATTGAATTTCTTTCTCTGAGCAGAGTGTGTGTTCATCTCAGATGTTCATTTCTAGATTGGAAGTTTTAATTTTGGGAACCTATATTTTTTTTCTCTTTTTGAGACAGGGTCTCGCTATGCAGTTGAGGCTGGCCTTGAGCTCACTTTTGTAGCCCAGGCTGCTCTCAAACTCGCCCCAATCCTCCTGCCTCAGCCTCCCGAGTGCTGGGATTACAGGCATGAGCCACCATGCCCGGCTGGGAACCTAATATTTTTAAGTCTATAAATTATAGATAGAAGATCTTTGTCTGAATTTATTAGTTAAATTTATTAGTTAAACTAATTTTATTAGTTAAAATCTCCTCGAAATTTGTGAGTTGTCTTTTTACTCTGTTGGTAATATCTTTTCAGGTGAAAAAAATTGTCAGACAGAGGAGGTCCCAGTTGTTGATCCTTTCAAATTTTAAAAGTGCATGTTGGTTGTTGTTCATTAATTCTTTGCCTACACCTATATCTTCAAGATTTTCTGCTACTTTCTCTTCCAGGTGATTTAGTGTTTCTCTTTTAATATTTAGATCTTTAATCCATTTTGACTTTAGTTTAGTGCATGGCGATAGACGTGGATCCACTTTAACTTTTGGCATATAGAGAGCCAACATTTCCAGCACCATTTGTTAAAGAGGCTATCTTTCTTCCAGTAAACATGTTTGGCCCCTTTTTGGAAAATAAGCTGGCTAATACAGGTGGTTGTATTTGCTTCTGCATCTTCTAATCTATTCCATTGATTCCCAGGTTTATTTTTTGTAAATACTATGCTGATTTTATCATGGGAGTTCCGTTGTATAACTTTAGGTCAGGAATTATAATATCTCCCGTGTTATGATTGTTACCCAGGATTATCTTGTAAATTCTAGGTATTTACTGGTTCGAAATACATTTTAGGAATGATGTTGCCATATCTGTGAGGTATGTTCATGGTATTTTGACAAAGATTGCAATAAATCTGTATAACAATTTCGAGAATATGGCCATCTTCACAATATTAGTTCTACCTATCCAAGTGCAGGAAATATCTTTCTATTGTCTGAAATCCTCTAGGACAGTGGTTTTCAACCTTTCTAATGCCGTGACCCCATAATACAGTTCCTCATGTTGCGGTGACCCCAAACCAAAAAATAATTTTGGTGCCTACCTCAAATCACTAATTCCAATAAATAACATTTCACCATGGCATAGCATGGATTTTTTTTTTTTTTTGTGGGACTGGGGTTCAAACTAATGACCTTGCACTTGCCAGGGAGACAGTTGTACCACGGAGCTATCTCCCCAGCTCCAGCATGGATTTATTTATTTATTTATTTATTTTATTTTTTTTTTGAAAGAGTTGGATACTTTCTTTATTACATAAATTGCTATTTCTGTGGCTTTGTTTTGATTTTCTTTCTTTTTTTTTTTCCAATTCTTTTATTGTTTAAATTTAACAATGGTTATATTACATATTTTCATCATCGGAT
>PVJA010054461.1:0-12650 GCA_004027025.1 Myocastor coypus
TGCGGCTCGGACTACAAATAGGTAGTTGCATGGACTGCGGCATTGAGCAGGGGCATATTTATCACAGGTCAGGTAGTTCTGATCGTGTCAATGGTGTTGGGACCTCCATCGCATCATCCCCAGTGAAGAGCTGGGCGAGCAGACCCGGTGTAAATAGGAAGCATCAAAGCATCGGCCGTTTGAATGTAATGGAGCGAATCCATGGTGGCTGGGAAGGACGCCTTTGGCTGTCCTTCGCGGGGCACTGCAGGCGCGCTGTCAAGTTCACCTCCTGACAACTGGCACAGAAGGAATTTCAACCTGGGATCTGGGAAGGTCAGTGAATCTGCCAGGAAATTATGACTTGCCTGAAAAATAAACCAGCTACTTTAAGGATATTTATAATGACCCTGTGACACTAGTATCAGGACCCAAGCTAAATAGCCGAAATAACTGTAATCATTGGGGTTTCCGATTTGCTGTACCAACCAGCCAGTTGTACCAACCAGCCAGTTGACTTTAATTAATAGGACGCTGTTTGGGGCCCCAGATCTGTTATGTTTTATCAAAATTTACATCTGTGCAAGATGCATGTAGATTCAAATATACTATTTTTTTTTTTTTTTTTACATCAAAGTATCTTTGGTTAATGTACAATAATTGTGTGTTCTATAAAATGATTTCAGCTGTGCAGGAAGTGCTGAATGGGGTTTTTTGTCTAAAGCAGTCAAACAGTAATCACCTTGTCATACACGGGTGGTTTATTTTCACCCACTAATTGGCAGCCTTCTGTGTAGCCAGCGCAGAGCTCCGCCACTCGCAGGCACTGTTATCTACGCAGCTTGAGCACCACAGCCTCTGTGCGCTGTGGGCTCCCATCTTCTCTCTGCCTTTAGAGTCCAGGCAAAGGATGAACATAGAAGAGAGCCTCCTATATTTTTTTTCTATTAAGTATAAATGTACACTGATGGCTTTTTAACAGTTGGCTTCTGGAACAAGACCTCGCTTTCAAGATCTGAAGTTCTCTGGAGAAGGCGATAACAAAGTCATGGGCTCCCGTGGGCCTCTCTGGCTGTCAAGCGGCATGGGCTGAGGGCTCAGGGGTGGATGCAAGTGTTACGCTGAGAGGGGACTGATGCTAGATGAGCACCTGGCCCCCAAAAGCTATACTGCGAAAGTCGTACTTAAGAAAATAGGCTATGTGAAAAATAGCCAGCAGTTAGGGAGAAGATCTGAATGATTTCTAGTAGAAGGGCTAGTTTCTTAAGCTAAATGACATATATTGAAAATCAGAGTACTTGGCCAGTGGTCAAAGAATTCTCTTTGAGTTGGCTACATATTACTTTTGCATCAGGGAGAGAAAGACAGACAGACAGATAGATAGATAGATAGATAGATAGATAGATAGATAGATAGATAGATAGAGAGAGAGAGAGACAGACAGACAGACAGAGACAGAAAGAGAGAGAGAGGTTCAAACAGGAACTCCAGACTTTTTTTCTTTCCTTTTTCTTTGCCCAGTGCTGAGGACTGAACCTGGATATTTTGCACTGAGCTACGATGTTAGCAGCCCTTTTAAGAGTTTTACTTTGAGATAGGATGTCAAGAAATCCCTAAAATGGGCTCAGGTTGGGCTCAGATTTTCAATCCTCTTGCCTCCGCCTCCCAGAATACTGTGAGCACAGGGGTGCTCCATCATCCCGATTTCTGGAGGGCAGTGCAGACAGGTTGGCGGAATCGCAATCCACAGATGCTGGGAACACAGGGAAAGGAAAACCCTGGGGAAGGAGGGGTTAGAACGAAAGTCACAGTAGAAGAGAAGGATGAATTCACTTCGATTTTGAATCTATTGGGTTTTAGGGCTTTTGAGACCTTTGAATGAAATATTGGATTGATAGTTCATAAATTAGAAACAAAATTTGTAACACGGAGAAAATTCATGCATCCTCCAGCACTCTTTAAACCAATTTCCCTAGGTCTGCTTGTTTGCGATTCTGGAATGCTTTGCAAATCTGAGGCTATCCAAGGCTTCTTTATTTCACTGCCCTCCCAAATGCATATCTGTTTAATGTGTCTGCTATAAAATCCAGTCGTATAGAACACAACACTTTACACATTGCTTTGTAGAAAATAAGAACCACACAGTGGCTGTTTGCAGAGCCTGCAAGAGACACATCAGAGTTGGGACTCTGGCTCTGACTTTCTAGCTGTGGGACTTTGGTCAGCCCCCTTACTCTCTCTGTATGCCCTTCCCTGACTTTGAAAATTAGTGTATCCATCACCAAATTAAGGTGTTGTCAAGAGGAATAGATGCCATAGTACAACATGGTTGGTGGAGGTGGTGACACTGTTTTAGAAGGCTAATAAATAGTTATGTTCACAGTAGTGAGATAAATACCTTGCATAATAACATCAGAACTGGTCTTTCCACTGAAATCCTATCGGTTGCTCACAAAACCCATGGAATTAAATATTTCGTGGCTGCTGTTATTTTGTTTGGGATTCTGGGAGTGAAAGCCAAGGTCTCAGAATACACTAGGTAGGTTCTCTATCTCAAGGAGCCAAATTCTTTGTCCTCCTTCGTTCAGCCTAATGGTGCTGGGAAAACTGGCTGTGCATGGGCTGAAGATGGAAATTAGAACCAGGTCTATCGCCCTGTGCCAAACTAAAGTTAAAATGGATCCAGATCTAACTATTAAAACAGAAACATTAAATCTACTGGAAGAAAAAGTAGATAGAAATCTTGAAGACACAGGGACAGGCAGAGAATTCATGAACAAAAACCAGACTGCATAGGAAATACTTTGAAGAATCAACAATGTAAACTTATTAAAAACATTTTAATACAGCAAAAGAAATCATGAACAGAGTGAAAAGGAAACCCATAAATTGGTAAAAATATTTAGCAAACTGTCCCTAAGACAAAAGAGTTCTATTTAGAAATATAAACAATTTAAAAATCAGTACCCAAAATTCAAAGGTCCAATCCAAAACTGGGCATCTGAGAGGAATACAAAGTTCTCAGATGAAGAAATACAAATGACAAAGAAATATATGAAAAACTATTCAATATCATTAGTGATTAAAGAAGCACAGATTAAAAACACTGAGATTTTATCTCATTCCAAGATGCATGACTGTCATCAAGAAATCAACCAATAAGGAATGCTGGAGGGGCAATGGGGACAGTGTCCACTACTGGTGAGAGCGCTGACTGCTATAGTCACTGTGGAAGTCAGTGTGCAAATTCCTCAAGAAACTAGCACTGCAGGTCTCATTTGGCCCAGCTGTTCTCCTTCTGGGTATTTTGCCAGAAAAACTGAAAACATCATACCACACTGATGTATGTGCACTCATGTTTATAGCAGCATAAATTTTATTAAAAAAACTAAAGATAACAAAAAAGCTACTAAAAAGACAGAATTTCCAAACAAGATGATAGACAGTTAGGGCCAGGGATATAGCTCAGTGTCATAAACGGATGCCTGGCAAGTGCAAGGTCAAGAGTCTGATTCCCAACGTCTCAACAACAACAACGTAGAGGATTTGCCCTGGTTTGTGTGTTGCATACAGGTTACCAGATACAGGCAAGTGAGATCAGGCAAACAACACAGACACTGTTCCTTTGAACGGACTAATAGAAATTAGGAGTACAATTATCTTAGCTATCCTGTATCAAGATAACATATATATATATATATATATATATATATATATATATATACACATTATATTCTTTCTCCCTTTCTTCTTTTCTCCTTTTCCCCATCCCATCTCAACTGTTCTTTCCTTTTGAGCAGTTTCTTTCCTTCTCACAATATCTATTGTATATTTTGGATCTAAATTAGTCTTTCAGTTTCTTATACTAAGGAGAAAAAAACAAATATATATATATATGTATATATATATATATATATGTATACTTATATATATATATATATATATATATTCAATATAAGCACAAATATAAAATTAAATAAACAGAGATCAATTTATTTAGTCAAAAGTTTGGATCTGAAAGTAGAATAAGTCCCAAAAAGTAAGAAGAAAAAAGAACAGAAAATAAAGTGATAATAAATTATAAGATTATTTTATGCTTTATTTGTTTTTGCAGTAAATATAACTTCATCATAGATCAACAGAGGAAGAGAAATCACACTAGAAGTGATTTTCATTCATGTCACTATTTCCAGGGTCCCTCTAACTTGACGCAAACTTCTTGCACATTTCCAAAGAAATTCCCACTCTACTAGTTTATCACAAATACCGTAAATGGCTTCCCTGTTTGTGTGGTAAAACAGGAAAGACCCTTATACTTGGTGTGGAAAAGGAGCTCAGTTTGTGATCAATGCCAAACAAAATCACATTTTTATCTGAATACACAAATAATCAAAAAACTAAGCATACATAACAGATCAATGCCAGTTTTCCAATAAACCTGCAAGCTACCTCAATCTCCTGACCAAGGAACAAGACTCACAAAAGTGGAAACCAAACCCTTCCGCATCGCTCATCAACTCCAATAGGAGAGCCATCAAGCTGACACGGGGGATCCCGGGCATCTGACCTGCACTGCACTACTCAGGGACTTCCTGTTCTCCCGAGCACAGACTGAAAAACGGGACACATTTCATGGGTGCTTGGAATAAGCTTATGAGGTGGCTGAAAAATGTCCCTAGCCCCCATCACATATTTCATCCTTACAAGGCACTGCCTTCAGCTGTTTCTTCCTCTAAGGTCTCTTGATACACCTCTACCTAAGATGTAGGAACTTCACTGTTAAGGCTGGCCAGATGCCCCAGCACTTTCATCTTGTTGGTTTCAGCAAGGGCCCTTGTACCCCCGAAAATCTCATAGCGAGCAGGATCACGGTTAGGAACATGCTGGTGCTCCAACTACCAAGTGCGTACCAGACCTTCAGTGATGAACCTCCAAGGGCTCAAAAAATAAATATTGTCTATGCGAGCTAACATCTCCCATCTGTTCAGTTTTTGGCATATTTTCCCCTCACTGAGGCAGTTGCCTTCTAGTAAGATTATAGACACCACGAACAGAAGAATGTCACTTTTGGGAGCTATATCGGCATCATTACTCAGCGGCCCATGGAGAGTGAGGCCCCAAAGAGGAACAAGGTCATATGCTTGCCCAGAGAGATCTGCCTTCCTGACGCCAACACCAAAGCCCAGTAACATGGACTCCCAGGAATCCTGGAAGACCTCAAGGAGTTCCTTCCAGGAGTACCGCAAACCCTGCATATTATTTCTTCCATGGTGACCTGCTGCTCCCTCCTTTGATGTTTGTAGAGCAGGAATTGAATTGATTTATGAAACCTCTCAGGGGAAAGTGTACTTTGCAGGATCTTAGAGAACTTTTTGGTATTTGCAGCGTCTTCTGAAGGCTCTGTATTTTGTCTGTTGGAGTCCTCGCGAGATTCATCCTTGTCCCGGCAACCTATGGCAACAGCACAGGCTTGTTGGTGAAGACGAAGGTGTCTGCAAGCTGTCAGTGTTGGAGAGTAGAGCGGTGAGCAGTAACAGCTTGGCGGCTCCAAAATCCTCAATCCAGACCTTGAAAAGTCACAGCTTGATTCTGGGTTGATCCTGGGCTGCTCCTGTGGTGGCGAGGAAATGCCTTAATGACCTGAGAGTTCCCCAGCCTACAGAGCTGTACTGAGAATAGAGTCACTAGTGCTTTCAAGAGGATTTAGAAACATAACACGATCACTATAAAATGTCTTGCTTTGGGGGCTTGTAATTTCACGAGTGCAGACTATCTCATAACCAAGGCAGTATCCTGCCTGCCCAGGTTCAGACTGCAAAACCACACCTTGCTTTACCCATGACATCAAGAAGCTGCTTCCTTTCTCTATGTTGTCTTCCTATTTACTTTGTAAAGTAATTATAAAAATGAAATAGTAAGAAGAGAACGAAAGCGTAAAGACCTCCTCTTTGGAAAGACCCTGTGTCCTAGCTGGCTGCTGCACACACCAGCTCTGCGGCCCTGAGGACCTGTCTAACTTCTCTGCTTCAGTTTCCTCAGTGATAGGACTACCACGGCCATAACCCGCCTCAGTGGTGCCAGTACCGCGCGGTGAGTAACTTTGCAGTTATTGTGGTGAACAACTGTGCGGTTTCCTGCCTGGCTTACAAGCCGCTTTTCGCAAATATTAAATTCTTACATAAACAGGTAGAGCTGGGGCCCTGCAGTGTGTGTGGCCATTGTTCTCGCATTGAAGCCACACATTTTGTTAATTGTTTTAGTTATATAAGATATGACACCAAACACACGTAAGTTCAATCAACTGTCCTCTCATCACCTTCTCCTCCTGCTTTCTCTAAACACACCCACCCACCCACCCACACACACACACACAAACCCCCATATCCACCTACCCACTCACACATGCACAAACACTCCCCTGCCCCCAACATGATTGTTTTATTAGCTGATTTGTTCTTCCTGAGGAACTTAGAATCATGACGTTGGCTGTTGAGATAGCTCAGTGCTGGCCTCCAAGACCAGGCATGGTGGCACTCGTCTGTAACCCCAGTGCTGGGGTCAGGGGCTGAAAACAAGAGGATCAGTACAAGTCTGAGCTGTGTAGTGAAATCCAGTACCAAATATATTTAAAAAATCATGAGGCAAAGCCACAAAGTAAAACCCTACTCAATTTTGATGGGAACGACAGGAACCCACATACTAACGCAAGAGAAATCGTTAAACTTCCCCAGGGAAGGAGGAAGTCCATTGCTTCAAAACTTCTTTTGTATGCTATGGGAGGGATGTATAGTTTTCTCCACAAAAGCCTGTACCTTTATTTTTATTTATTTCGTCATTTGTTATTAATGTGATGGAAATAGTAATTTTCTATTATTTTTATGCTTAGTATATTTCTTGAGAAATATTACTGATTTCTGGTATTTATTTTTTGGATAGGCCCCTTCCTGCATTATCTTACAACTTTGCCTTTTTGGGCATGCATGAGTGTGTGTGTGTGTGTGTGTGTGTGTGGTGTAATGCCAGAGATGAATTCAGGACCTTACACTTGTGGGCTTTCGTCACTGAACTATTCTTACTTTTAAGCATGTCACAGCAAGGCGTATCTGACTGTTAGCTATTTTCAGAACTTAGAACTTCTTAACAAATAAGCAAAATGACGTTTATACTGTTTTATGGGTTGATGATTAGAATGTAGTTAAATCTCTCCCACATGTATAGATTCAAAAATAAAAACAAAAAATATTTTACTGCACAGAATCTTCAAGAACTTATAGCATTGAAATAAAAGTTGATAGCTTACACAGGCAGCACAAAATTGAGATGTAATCATTCATGTAGTTGAATGTCACCCACTAAATGTATTTTTTAATTCTAGGAAACTTTGGTTTTCTGTCTGCAGTGTTCTGATGACAGGAACCTCTGAATGCCATGGAATGGTACCCAGGCCCAGCTGCTAGTGGGGCCGTGGTGGCCCTTTTTCATTTTGAAATAAACAAAAGTCACCCAGGCTAAGCATGGACATGCTGTCCTCCTGCCTCAGCCTCCTGGAGCACCAGGATTGTGGGTGTGAGGCAGTATTTGCAGGTATGCATAGAAGCTTTATTACTTTCTTGTTATTTATTTACATCACTATTTTATGAGAAAGGTATTTTTAAAATCTTCAGGTTCATAATACCATGAGATCTTAACCTGACATAGTCTTACCTGGATAGGTACTTTTTATGTTATATAGTGGATAATAAATTGCACAAAAATTAATTTTTAAAATAATGCCTGATTAAATAAATCTCACACTATAAGATCTGTTTTTCAACCAGAGAAAATTCTTCTTTCATTGCTGTACTTGGCCTGACCGATACCATTTGGAGCAATGTTTCTAGCATTCATAATAAGGAATTTCGAGAAATTTCTGTATATCCATTTATCTACCAGGTGACTTCAGAAATACTAGGTAATAAGATTTTAGGAATAATGTATCTTATTTCAAAGGCTGGCATTTCCATTGGGTACTTCTAAGACTTTACCTTTTTTAAATTAAAAAATGCAGTTTAGCTGGGCGTGGTGGCTCATACCTGTAATCCCAGCACTCGGGAGGCTGAGGCAGGAGGATTGGTGCGAGTTCGAGACCAGCCTGGGCTACAAAAGTGAGCTCAAGGCCAGCCTCAACTGCATAGCAAGACCCTGTCTCAAAAAGACAAAAAAAAAAAAATGCAGTTTATAGCTTGAATTGCATGAGGCAGCATTAATATTTTCTATGTAATATAAACTATTTTTTTGTGTTGGGACTGGGGTTCAAACTCATGACCCTGCATTTGCCAGGCAGGCACTTGTGCCACAGAGCTATCACCCTGGTTCCAGTGTAATATAATCTGTTTTATATCATAAATATTATAGCATTCTTTGAGTCCTTTACTTAGTAGGACATTATTCTTTCAAAGAAGCCTGCTGTCAACTTTCCAGTGTATAAGGTATCTAGTGTCATTGCTAAGGCATGGAGTTATTTCAAAGATGTGTCTGAAATGCAAACACAATAATTTCACACATCATTATATTTTGCATTATATTTAAAATAAAAGTACACTTATTTTATTTAAATAAAAATAAAGTTTGCAACGAAATCTACACGAGCTACTCTATAAAACTTATAGAAGCCTGAAGATAAGGACCACATAACTTAAAGGACAATAAATATTTTAATTTTAGAAAAAATTTCTGGAACTCTGGTACCAAGAAAGCAGAAAGCAAATGATCCTCGAGTTAAAACCATCTGTTAGCTTTCCTGGTATTGCTGGGTCACTAGCTCATCCTGGAATTCCATCAGCTGGTGGTCACTCTGTCCACCTGTCCATGCCCACGTGGCATAGGCCCAGCTGTGCCAGAGAGTTCTAGAGCCAGAGAAAGTGATGGCATGCACAGAGGCATCGTGTCTGTGTTCATGGCAGCCGCTGTCAACAATGGCAGGAGGCAGCTTGGTGTCTAGGTTGATTTACTGCAACTAAGTCTGAGATCTGATTTGCTAGTATACATGCAAGCCCATAATTCATCCCGTCTGAAGTTATTTCTTTCTCTAAGTGGTAGAACTGATAAATAGAACTAGAGGAAAGGAGAGAGTGGTAACTGTTCAAAGTTCATTTTATTTATGTATTTTTTTCATTTGTTTAATCAATGCAAATGAAATTTTAGGACCAGCATAAAAGGTTGAAGTTCTTTATGTGTAAATCTGTTCTTTTCTTTAAAAAGCTAGTGTCTGTGAAAGAAAAAGGGAACCTGAAAAGATGCATCTTAGGAATGCCTGATGATAAGGCTGTTTAAAAGATAAAAGGACTTACAGATTTGACTCTTTCCCAGTGACCCTGCCCTCTCTGTTAATAGCTATGTTCTATTTCATGAGCTTTGCCCAAGCCACAAGCACTCTAACAGCACAAAACCCTAATGTAGCAGAAGACGCTCGTCACAGAAATGTCCCCTTCATTCGGCCAGCAGTGAAATGCACTTCCAGGTCACATTATGCTGTTCGAATCTTTTGTTACCTTCATGGCTATCCAGACATCCCGAATGAATGAATTGAGAACCAAAAGTAGCGAATGTCCAAGCCCTCTATGCACACCCATAGCTAACAAGCACAAACATCTGCGTTAGGAGCCATCGCTCATGTTTACGTTATTTTCCATACAGGCCCAAATGACAACGGCCATTAAATTGGTAATTGTTGGTGTATAGGTAGCTGGGTAGTGAGGAGAATTAAAAAAGTTTGTTTGAAACATATTTATGGAGAATACAAAATGTGCTTATCACTTTTATAAATGTGTGAGTCATTCCAATTGCTTGGGACATGAGAATAAGGGACCTTAAGGGAGGCTCTGCCTGCCCAGAGGGGGGGGGAGCTTGGTGCGGCAGGTGCTCCTGCTGGTTCTAGGGGTGCTTATGACGTCGTGCCCACTTCCATCCAAAAGGTGGTTCAGGTCGTCCCTCTGCAGAAGGGCCTCTCTTCTGGCTTTCATAGCCCGTAACCCTTTCACCACCTTTTCATAGCTCAAATTATTTTTTTAACCACAGGCCTGTATCTGCTAGTTTTTATTTATCCAGTGCCTAGAAACATACTAGACAGATAGGCACCCAACAAATACTTATTGAACTAGCTGGAGAGATGAATGTTATATATAATGCACACTAAGCTAAGTATTATTTGAAGATATTTAAAGGCGAATAAACATCTCAGAGCTTACAAAGTAATAACACCTCTTAATTACTTTCTCCCTCTTTTTTCCTTTCAGCCCTCCGGAAGTTCATGCGTTAGAAATATAATCCCCAAATTCTTAGGTCAGTTCCACTTGGAGCTGGAACTTCTGATGATTAGCTTCAGATAAGGGTCACAAGGGTGGCTTCCCTGTGATGGCATTCTGTTTAGTTTACTCATGATTGAAATACAGGATTTTTACACTGAAGTATATCCTCACTAAACACACACACACACACACACACACACACACACACACACACACACACACACAACCCTTTGGACTTCCCAGTGCCCAGAATCACGAGCCAGATGAACTTCCGTTCTTTCTGAGTTACCCAGTCACAAATATTTTTTTCACAGCATCTTGAAATGGACTGAAACACGGTGCATATTGGCTGCCTTTTCTGATGAGGGCCCAATAGTAACTATTTTCAGAGGCCTGAGTTTTTAGACCACCTCAGATAGTCTAGCATGGATGTGACCCTTTCTATAGCACAAAGGCCTCCAGAGAAACACACAACCAAAAAAGCATTCCTAGATTCCTGTCAAACTCTACTTTAGGACACAGAATTTGAATCTGTGGAGTTTCCTTATGTCACTATTATTTTGACCTTTTTAAACTACATAAACCCCGACAGGATGGCGCAGTGATCTAAAGTGCCTGCTTGGGAAAGCTTGGGTGGCTGCAGGGACCGCGGTTCGATCCCCGGCACCACATGCTGTGCCAGCCCGGCCCTGAGGGTGGGCTGAGCCGGCCAGAAAAATAAATAAGCAAACAAACAAAAGTTCTGAAACAAGGAAAAAAAATAATAATAAATAAACTACATAAGCCATTATCACCCATTCTTATCTTGTGAGCTGTTCAAGAGCAGGCAGCCATCCCCGGCCATGCAGTGCTGAACTTCTTTGGCCGCTGCTGACTCTCAGTCATTAAGGAAATAGTTTTTTCCTTTGTGCTGTAAGTAAATATTTGTAGTCAATAAATATTGGTGAAATCAATCAATTAACGAATATTAAACTCCGCTAGGTTCTGTGTAAATTGAATTTGAGACGTCAAGGCTAAAGGCGGGTGGTTTTTAAGACAAACCTTATGAAAGAAAGTGATGGTGAGGCGCAGTCATCTCCCGCTTCGCACCACGGTGGCCCTCAGACCCCTGGTGGAGCCCAAGATCATAGAAAAGAGGACCAAGAAGTTCATCTGGCACCAGTCAGACCGATAGGTCAAAATGAAGCGCAACAGGCGGAACCCCAGAGGCACTGACAACAGGGTGCAGAGGAGGTGCAAGGGCCAGATCTTGATGTCCAACACAGCTTATGGAAATAACAAAAAGACCAAGCACACGCTGCCCAGCAGCTTCCGGAAGTCCCTGGTGCACAATGTTAAGGAGCCGGAGGTGCAGCTGATGTGCAGCAAGTCTTACTGTGCGGAGATTCCTCGCAACATGCCCTCTAAGAACTGCAGGGCTATTGTGGGAAAAGCAGCCCAGCCAGCCCTCCAAGTCAGCAGTCCCAGTGCCAGGCTGTGCAGAGAAGAAAACAGCAGCCAGCCTACTTGCCAGGCAGGTGCTCATGCCTCTGAGTCATATCCCCGGCCCACAGGTAGATGGCCTGAGTATGTGTTTATTTATGCTTCAGGAAAACCACAAAAAATTTTTTAAAAGTGATGGTATGAATCAGCAAATGGTTTAAGGAGCAAGTAAGAATTACAGCTCTGAAATACTCAGGAAGTTTATATGACTGGGTCAAAATAATCAATTATTTTGGGAGGAATCAAGGATGGGCTGTGGCATCATACAGGGAGTCTGAGATACAGGAGGAGAGATTTGGGGAAAGACAAATCTATATTGCGCATACTGAGCTTTGAACATTTGAATAATATGTAAATTAACATTCAGCAAGAGAGTTGAATAAAGGAGCTCGGGAGTGAGGAGAGGTCAGGTCTACAGATGTAGGTCTGTTAGTAGTTTGCACACACCTAGTTGCCAAGCCATGAGCAGTGGGGACTGTGATTGCCACGTGAAGACAGAGTCAGCTAAGCCCTCAGATCAATGTAAGAATGCCAGCTCTTAATGGCAGGAGAAGGAAATGTCCCAAGAAAGGCAGGCTGTGAGCGGAATAGACACGGAGACCGTAGAGATGGGGATCCAGGGCAGCAGGAATGCAAGGGAAGGTGCCCAGTTGGAACTGGCAGTAGGAAGGCAACGAGAGCTTCCCCAAGGGCTGCGCGGAACAGAAGGCAGGCAAGCAGCAGGTTGGGCTCTGTGCTGGGAACCGGAAGCGAAAGCTGCACTTTGGGAGCGTTCGAGGCGGAGTCTTGTCCTGAAAGCAAAGCGCTGAGAGGAGGAAGGTCGGGTCTTCTCTTTTGCTGGGAGACGTGGGGTTGTGCCTACCAGGTGAGCCCAATGGGCTGAGGAGAGAAGAGGAGAGGAGA
>PVJA010054462.1:0-11567 GCA_004027025.1 Myocastor coypus
AAAGAAAGGGGAAAAGAAAAAAAAAGTAATGTTGATTTAGAAGGGTTAATGTTTAATTGTTTGATCAATCTTATATGCCTATATATATTAATCTGAACTGATTTGATGATGAAAATATGTAATATAACCATTTTTTTCTTTTATTTTCTTTTTATTTATTTTTTTTTTAAAGAATTTTTTATTTTATTTATTTATTTTTTTCTTGTTTCAGAACCCCTATCTGTCCATTCACTCATCTCCATGGCTGGCTCAGCCTGTCCCGAGGGCAGGGCTGGCACAGCATGCAGTGCCGGGGATTGAACCACGGCCCCTGAAGCCACCCAAGCTTTCCCAAACAGGCGCTTCAGACCACTAGGCCATCCCGCCGGGCCGCAGTATAACCACTGTTAAATTTAGACAATAAAAAATTGAAACTTGAAAAAAAAAAGAAATAAAGTTGTTTGGAGGTAAAAAAAAAAAAAAAAAGAAAACGAGAGAGAGAGAGATTGAAGAGGGCATCAAAAAATGGCTCATTATCCCCTTTTCCTGGTAGGCAGAATAAATATTTTAAAAGCAGCCATACTTCCAAAACCGATACACAAGATTTAATGCAATTCTAGTAAAAATACTGATATTATTCCTTATAGAACTAGAAAAAAAATAAAAGGACTATAAAATTCCTAGACTCGCTGGGCGTGGTGGCCCACGCCTGTAATCCCAGCACTTGGGAGGCTGAGGCAGGAGGATCGATGTGAGTTCGAGACCAGCCTGGGCTACAAAAGTGAGCTCAAGGCCAGCCTGAACTGCATAGTGAGACCCTGTCTCAATAAGACAAAAAAAAAAAAAAAAAATTCCTAGACTAGGAGAAGCAATTTTGGCAGCAAGAGCGAAGCAGGACTCATTACCACCCTAGAGCTCAGGTTCTACTACAAAGCTCCATTGTTAAAACCAGCATGGTTCTGGCACATACACCGACATGCAGATCAGTGGAACAGGCCAGAAGAGGCAGAAATAACCCCCTGTGCGCTCAGCCTTCTGGTCCTTGACAAAGAGGACAAAAACATAGGCTGGCAGAACTCTTATGGCTGAATGAGCCAAAAATCATCCCAGTTCTTGTGTCCGCCAAGGAAAGAATTGCAAGCACCCAGCCTGTAGTAAGGAGCACAGCAGCTACATCTGTCCTGAGACATCAGCTGCAGGAACAGGCAGTAGGGTGAAGGGAAGAAGGAGAAAGATGGGGACAGGTGGCTCAGGCTTTCAGTGTTCACAGAAGCTCCAGGTGCCCCCTCCCCATGGTGGGCAGATGTCTCCGACTCCATGGGGCTCGCACTGGGGTGGAGGAGTCACCTCCTGGGGGTTTGTGACCTCCTGACTTTAAACACGGGTAATCATTAGCCCTGTTGTGGAGTTTATAGGTGAATGAGTGAAGGAGTGAATCCGTGTCTCTTAACCGTATTAGAAAGCTAACCTCCTTAACTAAGGTCCTGAGAAAACTGGCTGTCCACAGGTGGAAGGTGGAATCTAGACCCATATCCCCCTCAGCATATTCGGAACTAAAATCAAAATGGATCGAAGATCTAAATATTAAAACGGGAACACTTAATCTGCTGAAAGATAAAATAGGTACAACTCTTGAAGACACAGGAGTAGGGAAGGACTTCTGAATAGAATAAAAAAATAATGTGGGGCTAGGGAGATAGCTCAGTAGAATAAGCAGCTGCCTGGCAAGCACAGGGTCCCGAGTATAATCCCCAGTACCACAAAAAACAAATAGACAACAACAACAACAACAACAAGAAAACAAGAATCAGCAGATTGTACAAATTAAAAAGTTTCTGCATGGCTCAGGAAACAATCCACAGAGTGAAGAGACAACCTGCAGGATGGGGAAGATATTTTGCCAGATATTTCTTGGGTAGAAGATTAATATCTAGAATATGTAAAGAACTTACAAAAATTAGACCCTCCCCAAATAAGAGACATAATAAAAAAAATGGGCAGCAGAAAGGAAGACACTTCCTAGAAAAAGTACAAATGGCTAGTAAACCCATGAAAGACTGGTAGGTGTCTCTGACCACTAGAAGAATGCAGATTAAAACAGCACTGAGGTTCTGTTTTACTCCAGAAAGAATGGCCGGCATCTAGGAAGCAAATAATACAAAATATTAGTGAGTCTGAGTGGGTAAAAGGATGCCTTTATATGGGTGGTGGGAGTGAGAGCTAGTATAACCACTGTGGAACTCAGTGATGGAAAATGACAACCAGAAATTCCACTCACCCCAGCTGTCCCCTTTCCAGATGTCTTCTTGAAAAGGTTAAAGACATCGTATACAGCAGTTCCTGCCTACCCGGAGGACCCCTTGGACTCTCAGTGGACCCAAGTGGTACACTTGGGTGAGACTAGGTGGTAGTGAGAATGAGGAAAAGATAGAAACAAGACAGTAGCTGGGGTCAGGTCGAGCTCCTTTCTCCTGTAAGTGGAGCAGAGGAGCTGCCCAAGAATGGTAGAGCATTTCTCTTACCCTCTCTGCCCAGCAATTAGCTAACAAGCTGCAGCAGCTCATGGATGCATTTCGATTTACATTCTTTGAGTAGCTCCGTGTTCCCAGGCCGGCTTTGGCCTGCACCTAATTACTTTCCAGCTTCAGCTGCTCCCAACACACACCTGTGATCATAGCAATGCAGCTTACAACTGAATCAGTCAGTCAGTCTGTCTGTCTGTCCGTCCTAGTCTGCCAAGAATAAATCTGAGAGTCTTTTTTTTTTTTAATAAGAAAATGGATGCACCTTAAGACCATAATGTTAAGTGGAATAAATTGGACAAACAAGCTTAAATATCTCATGGTTTCTGTTACATGAGAAAATATAAATAAAAAACAAAAGGTAAATAAATATCTAAAAGACAAATAGCAAGGGGCCTGGCAGGATGGCTCAGTGGTCTAAAGTGCCTGCAGGCGGCTGCAGGGACTGTGGTTCGATCCCTGGCACCACATGCTGTGCCAGCCCTGCCCTTAGGGCAGGCTGAGCCGGCCATAAAAATAAATAAATAAACAAACAAAAGTTCTGAAACAAGAAAAAAAATTAAAGACAAATAGCAGCAAATAGGGAGTTATAGCTTTTGTAGATGGGAAGGGAACCAGAAACTGGCGGGTGGAGGCGTAGGTGAACAGAGGATCACTTGTGCCGTGTGCACGTCCCGGCTCCCTATGGTGTGTGGGACTGCCACATCCCTATATGCGTAGTAATACAAATACAAATTTTAAAGAATTTGTCCTTCCAGGTCACAGCCGTGACTCACCCCCACCCAAGCCCTGTCTCCCGACAGCAGCTTCAGCACCGATCGCATGGGTGCACGAATCCTCCGTGGAATACCTCATCCCATGCTCTGGTCGTCTTGCGCAAGGCCTGCTCTGTCTATGGGAGGCTTTCGGTGGGCGTTAGACCTGACCCGCACCACTGTGACTCTGCCTCCTACTCTTCTCAAACCTAGAAGGTGGCTCCACAGAGACAGACAGTCCTGCCACAGAGGGACCCACCAGGTCACAAGGTCACAAGGCTGAGCTGTCATCAGTGCAGGTGCACAGGCCTTCTGTGTTGAGAGCTAGGGAGTGGTTCTGACTGGCACTGCAGTCTGCCTGCTACACAGTCCTGATGCTCGCTGTAAGCCAATTCTCGTGTGTGTGCTTGCTGAGGTCTCAGGTGCTCCGGTCCTGGCATGCCACTCCTGGCCTTCTCTGGGCATGGCAGGGCCCAGCCTTTGTGGCTCCTTTGCACCTCTGTGGTCCAGGGGGTTATGGGTGCAGATGAGGGACGGCCTTTCCAGATGTGGCTTGCAAACATCTGGGAAAACCAGACATGCTTGCACTCTCAATTTTGCCTCCTTTCTTCCCTCTGTTGGGGGCGAATTCAGAGTGGCCTGTTTCTTCAAATCATCTCTCAGAAGGAAATTTGTCTTATTCAATCAGAAATGTCTACTTTAATCTTTTTTAAATTTAATGTGTTTGGTACAGGGTCTCACCATGCAGCTCAGACTCTGTAGCGATCCTCCTGTTTCATTCTCCCCAGCACTCAGATTATAGGGGGGTGTCACCACACCCAGACTCAGTGGCCAGCTCAGTATGCCCAGGGGTAGGGGTGGAGCACCCTTTGGTGCTGGGGATCAAGCCCTGAACCTTGGTCCTTGTGCTTACCTAAGCAGGTGCTTAGTCCACTCAGCTATCTCACTGGCCTTAGAAATGTCTTTTTAAAAAAAATATATTTAGTAAACATCCATAGGGTCTCACTACACAGATCAGACTTGTAGTCTTGTAGAGATCCTCCTGTTTTCAGCCTCCCAAGCGCTGGGATTACAGGCACGCGCCATCACACCCAGTCTCAATCATTGTCTCAGATCATACTGGGGGCGGGGACGGCACAGCAGGTCGGGGATCCAACCCCAGTCCCTGTGTCTGCCTAAGCAGGCGCTTTAGTTTGCTGAGCTATCTGGCCAGCCCTATTAGAAACATCTACTTTGAACATCAATTAGAACCAGTGAACCTTTGTTGCATGAAATCATTGAGATACGGTGGTTGTTATTAGCCAACCATGGATTGAATGCAAGATCCAAATTAACCTCTCCTCCTTCACATTGTGGGGTTCAGGTATTGTGTCTCAGTGACAGCAAGGTTCCTGAGAGATACGTTATCTCAATTTCATCTTTCCTTGGTAAGGAAGAATCATAAAATAAATAAAAAATTACGTCTTTGCATACTGTCTTCATCGGTGATAGTTAAGAGACTGAAGTGCTAGTCAAAGTTCTTCATTAGGGCCGGCGTGATAGCTCACTGGACTGAGTGCCTGCTTAGGCAAGGGCAGGGACTGGGGGTTGATCCCCAGCCCCACAGGCCCTGCCTGAGGTGCACTGAGCAGGCCACCAAGACCGGGTATGCTGGCATACGCCTGTAATCTGAGAACTGAGGAGGCTGAAAACAAGAGGATCACTACAACTCTGAGCTGCTTAGCGAGACGCCATGCCAAATTGATTAAAAAAAAAAGAAAACACCACAACCCCAACGAAAAACCAAAGTTCTTTACTAGTGCAGCTTGGGTTACGGTTCATGTTAGTAGCTTCGAAATGTAGAATGCAGGGGAACAGTAGGAGGAATAGACATTTTTGGCTAGGGGCTGTTGTGGTCTTTACTGACAGCAAATAATTTTAGAACAGGAAAGACCACGTTCTGTTCTAAATGGTTTCATTGGAAAGTGAGCGAGATGTGCTGGGGTCGACACTTTCGCACATGGGTTTTTGTGGAAGCCTGCGTGTTTACACACAGAGATGCTCAGGGTGGCAGAACCTCCCAAAGGCAGCGTAGGACTGTTTACCTGTGCTCCTCTACGCACAGAGGCAGGTTCCGAGCTGGGTCAGAGGGAGGTAATGGGAACCGTCAGATGGGGAGACAGAGTTCCGGGCTGTGTTTTGCTTGCTCATTGATGGAGTGCATTTGAGAAGCTTTATGGAACTCTTCAGGGCTCACTGTGTTCTTTGGTGAATTCATAAGCTTAGCCTAGTCACTATTCTTGCAGTAGCTTGACTGAAAATCCCACTATTTCAGTCAGTGTTACTTTCTCTCTCTTTCTCCCTAGCTATGTTTTAGCCACGGGTAGAATATGGGGCTGCAAATGGAGCCTGGTTGTAAAGATGACCCTTAAGTCTTTGTTCCAGGAATGTCTTGTCCAGTAGGATAAGAGAGTAAATTAATAAATAATGACAGTGTTTGCTTTAGGAAATTCTTGCAAATCAATTTTATCAGGACAAACAATTTGCTCTTGTGTGCAAACAGCTCTCTTATTAGGACAGTCTATCATTCACCTGGGCAAACACTTGACAGGTATGTGGGAGAACGACTTTGTACACGATGGTGTACAGCCAATTCACCCGGAAGTGGATCTGCTCTGAGAGGCATCTTACCTCACTGCCACACACAAAATGCCCTTGTGTGTGAGTCCTGTACATGAGCAGGAGATTCCTCAGAGTTTGTTGATAAATTTAATTATAGCAAGATTAGTGAACCTGTAGACCTTGGGCTGCGAGGGAGATAGATCAGGGGCATTTCAGCACCTGCCTGGCAAACGCAAGGTCCTGAGTTCGATCCCTGGTACCAAAAAATTTTTAAAAAATAAAATACAAAGGCATTGGGTTAAGTATTACAAGGTAGACGGGTAAAATCAGATATCTGTGTTAAATAGTGTACAACTTTTCGGCAAACAGTTTGATATACAGTCTAAGGAATTCACAGATATATGTAGTCTTACAGTTACGGGTCCAGCCCCAGCGTCTGAAGTTGTATGCCACAGAAGCTCTGCAGCGTTACTCATCCAGTATTTAAGAAGCGCTGTTAGCTTGACAAGAGACACATGCATTTAATAGAAAGCAGCAGCGTGAGCTCATGGCTTGTGTTCTTCGTTTAGTGTGCGCTTGAGACTTCTAACAGGAAAACGCTTCCCCCCGTCTTTCTCATGCAATGGGGATTGAACCCAGGGCCACTGCACTGAGCTCCATCCCCAGTTCTTTTTTATTTTGAGACAGGGTTTTGCTAAGTTGCTGAGTTGCTCGGGTGGGCTAGAACTTGTGACCCTCTTCCCTCAGCCCTCTGGGATGCTGGGATAGCAGGCGGGCACTGCTATGCTTGGTTCAGAACTCTTCCTCATGGGTCAGTTTTCACCCTATGGGTGGTAATTAATAGATGAACAAAACTATGAGTTTTTTTTTTTTTAAACATCAGGTCTTTTTCCACATTAACAAAGAAAAGAAATACCACTGAAGCACAGCAAAGCTTTAAGTGAAGGGCTGGTGAGAAAGAAATAAATAAAATTTTAAGTGAAAAGGGACACATTATGAAATATGCCATAGATGTAAACAGGATCGGGAGAGACAGCTGTGAACAGTTGCGTGCCAGAAAATTTGATAACCTGGGAGACACGGATCAATTTTTAGAAACAGACCACCTACAAAGACTAAATCATGGAGAAATGGTGTCTGAATTGATGGATAATAAGCAAGGAGAGTGGATCAGTGAAAAATCTACCAGCAAAGAACAGCCCAGGCTCGGAGGGCTACCCTGGGGAATTCTCCCAAGCCCCAATAATTATTGCCAGTCTCTCTCAAACTCTTCCAAAAAACTGAAGGGAAAAACCTGATGAATTCTTAATCCATTTTATGGGGGCAGCATTATCCTCGTACTAAGCCCAGATAACACTACAGGGAAAATATTATAGGCCAGTATTCCTGATGAACACAGCAGATACAAAAACCTTTAGGTACTAGTGAACCTGCCCTAATTCATATTCATCAAGTGAGATTTATCCCTGGGGTGCAAAGAGGGTTTAGAATATGCAAATGTTTTGTGCTATATCATATTAATGAACTAAAGGATAAAAATTGTATGATAATCTCAGCAGATAAAATGCATGTGACAGAATTTGGCATCCTTTCATTTTGAAGATGTAGCATGTTCCTCAGAGAATGAATGCATGTGCTATGATACAATGAAAACTGTAACCAACTCACAGGTGACATCCCGTTCAGTGAAAAGCTGAAAGCTTTTCCTCTAAGATCAGAACCCAAGTGAGGCTGTCCTCTAGCATGGCTTTTATTCTGGACAATACCGAGATCCTAGCTGAGAGCAGCTGGGCAAGACAAAGCAGGGCATCCAAATTAGGAAGGAAAGGGTAAATAGTCCGTGCTTACAGAAGATGGGATCTCAGTTGTAGGAAGAGCTCAAGACTCCCCAGAAGGTGTTGGAATGTGCAAATTCCCTAAAGTTGGAGGATTAACATATAAAAATGGGTGGTATTTCTATACAATGACAATAAATTATCAGAAAAACTTTTAAAAATCTTATTTGCAATAGCATCAAAAAGAGTGCTCATAGGGGCTGGGGAGATAGCTCCGAGGCACAAGTGCCTGCTGGGCAAGTGCAAGGTCGTGAGTTTGAACCCTGGTCCCACAAAAAAAAAAAAAAAAAAAAGAGTGCTCATTAAAGTGGCAAGCAGGCCCAGGGGCTGGGGGTTCAATCCCTGGACCTGCCATGTGGGCCCTACCCCCTTGGGACATGCTGAGATGGCAGTTGAGACAGGGCGTGGTGGCGCACCCCTGTAATCCCAGTGCTTGGGAGGCTGAAAACGAGGATCACTAGGAGTCCCATCTGTGTAATGAGAACCTGTACTGAATACATTAAAAAAAAAAAAAAAAAAAGGCAAAAGATCTGAGTAGACATTTTTTACGAAGAAGAAATACAAATGGGAAAAGGTGCTCAGCGTCACTATCAGGGACATGCAAAACTGAACCTTCGTGGACTCTCATGTCACATCTGTTAGGATGACTTTTGTCAAAAAGATAAAATATAACAAGGCACGGTGGTGAACCCTTGAAATCCCAGCACTCAGGAGGCTGAGGCAGCAGGATCGCCGTGAGTTCGAGACCAGCCTGGGCTACGTAGTGAGAACCTGTCTCAACAAAACGAATCCATCCCCAAAGCCAAGTGTTGGCCAGGAGAAAAGAGAATCCCTTTTCATGGTTGATGGCTGTTGATAGGATTGTGAACTGGCACAACCATCAAGAAACAGGATAGAGGTTCCTCAAAAAATTGAAAATGAAACTATCGTAAATTCAGCCATCCCAGTGTGGGGTATATGTCCTAAGAAGATGGAATGCGTGTTTTGAGGACACACTTATATCTCGTGTTCACTGTAGTGTCATTCATAAATAACTAAACTACAGAAATAGTCTCAGCACCCATTGAGGAATGATCAAAACATGTGATGCAAATACTTTGTGACCCAGTTATATATGGAATCTTAAGCCGAACTCACTAAAGGCAGAAAAGGGGACAGTGGTTGTCAGGGATGATGGCAGATGCAGAGATGTGATGAAGGGGTACTGATTTGCAGTTTTAAGGTACATAAATTCTGGGCTGTAGTGTACAACATAATGAACGTGGTTCGTCATACTGTATTCTATACTTGTAATTTGATAAGAGAATAGGTTTTCTGTGTCCACAAACATACACACTCATCCACACAAATGATATCTAGGGTAATTAATTAATTCAATTAATTTGATTGTGTAATCATTATATGGTCTATATATTATCCTGTTACCATGCTGTATAATTTGATGACACACAATTTTTATTTGTTAACTAAATACTAAGCAATTTGCCAGCCACATTTCTTCTTGGTGAAATCCGTCTATTAGTCATTCAAAGAAAAGTTTTCTCTCTTTTATGAAGTTTTCCTTATATTTTTCGTGTGGGTATCTCAAAGCCCAGTTCACTCCTGGTCCTTAAGAGCTGAAAGCATTATTGAAGGTACAGGTTTGGATGGGAATTTGGGAGCCCGTGGAAGAAAAATTTAAATTATGATGGACTCGAAGAAAGAACCTGCTTGTGATTATCAGTGTGATAGAATCAGACTCTGGAAACCAGAGTGCTAATTTTTTCCTACTGATCAAGGATTTTAGGCTGTCTGTAAAATGCTACAGGAAAGGGTGGGAGACAGCTTTTATGGCGACCAGTGTGTAGTTTCCAGGTCCATGCAGCACCTTGGTTCAGATTGCTTTTGTTCTGGAGACACTTTGAGTCACAAGCTTAGGAGCTCTGCAGAGGGTGACAAGGACATGGTTGTCTTTTCTAGAATTTGTGGAAGGAATTAAGTTTGGGAACCCAGCCACGACTGTAACTGTGTTCTCTAAGAGTTGGAAATAGGGTCCTGAAGTCTGGACACTTCAAGAGAGCTATCCAGGCCACTTGGATGGTGACAAGACGGGGGTCGGTAATAGGAGAGGCAGGGAGAAGGGCTGTCCACCCAGCGCGGTTGGATCTGCTGCCCCTGGGTGTGCGCACTCCGTACGGTCAACAGTCTCGCCTTTCCACCCTGTCCTGCCTGGCAGCGTGCGACTCGGAGCCCTGTGTAGCAAGCACACATTGTATTTGTTATATGGACTGAGGATGAGTTTGGAGGCAGGACCAATGATTCCTAAAGGAAAGCTCGTAGCATGCAAACATAACAGGAGGCTGGGATGACCCCAGCCACAGAGCTGCGTGAGGGCCGAGTGGGGTGTTACCTGGGCACGAGGAGCAGCAGGTGCTCATCTGACCCGGCTGAGCATCTTGCTTTGTAGCCGGTGCTCATGTGTATTAGTCTGGACACACTGACCCCTGCATGCCCCAAACACACCGTCCTCTTTTACAGTACCGGGGGTGAACCCCAGGCTTTCTCACAGAGCTGTGTTTATTCGTTATTTTGATATAGGATCTCACGAAGTTGGTAAGTTGCCCAGGGTGGGCTTGAGCTGCTGATGCTGTTGCCTCCACTCCCGACTGCAGGGATTTCAGGCACGGGCCACCCTGCCCAGCCAGGGCCTGCCTCTCTTTGAGTAGTGCCCAACCCTTACAGTTTCCCATAAGAGCTATGCGCCACTCTCCTTCCTCCAAGGCATCTGGGCAACCTGTGGCTCTTGTGCTTACTCTTGGCCAGTTCAGTCATTTCCTTAGACCAGCGTCACAAGGGGCTCTTCAGCCTCTAGCTCTGTTTTCATCAGCTTATGGATGAAACTGTGTGGTTCTAGATGCTGCTCTGTCACCATCCCACTGTGCCCTATCCCCATGGCACCTCAGGCTGACCTCAATGTCTGGTTTTCACCACGCTTGACCTTCCTTTATTCCCACTCACGGGAGGTGCTGTGTATGCCTCAGAGTAGCTCCTTGGTGGGACTGAGAATCAAGGCACCACCCCCAGGCCAGGGGAGGAGGTGCTGCAGAGGGCGTCAAAAAGGAAGTGACGAGTTAGATCATATTTTATTAAGAGCTCTTGTAAGTTGCTAGGCAAAAAAGCTACTTAGAGGATATCTAGAAGTTAGAATTATACAGGACACAACACTTTGGATCAGGATCCAGCCACATTGTATAGAAAACCCAAGGAGGCATGGCTTAAACATAAGAGTCCAGGGGTGGGTAGGTTGGGGCTGGCCTGACAGCATGGCCACAGGGCTCCAGGTTCCTTCTCAGGTTCTTGCCTACTACGTCCAGCGCTGGCTTTCACCCTGAAAGTGTCCTTGCAGCCACAAGGCACCCTGCTGCTCCGGCCATCACTTCAGTGCTCTGTGTAGTAGCATGAAGTCCCCATCTCCTGGCTGGATCCACTCTGAAGACCTTTTCTGGCTCCCAGACACCTACCTCCTGCTCATGTATCTGGATGCAGTCCTGGAAGCCGAGGGGATCCAAAGACACTGCCACGTCCAACGTGCATTCTGTAGTCTTTATAGTGATCAAGAAGAGTGGATAGGGTGTCACAACTCCCTGTCCCTTTCCCCATAGCAAACAAGGACAAACTGGGTGTGGTGGTATGCATCTGTGATCCCAGCACTCAGGTGGCTGAGGCAGGAAGATTGCTGCAAGTTTGAGACCACTCTGGACCACACAGGGAGACCCTGTCACAAAGAAAAAAGCAAATGAGGACAGAGATAATTGGATGAGGTTTTGTTGTAGTTGTGTCTAAATGAGTTCATTTCTTACTCTGTTTTTTTTTTTTTTTTTTTTTTTTTTTTCAGG
>PVJA010054463.1:0-11568 GCA_004027025.1 Myocastor coypus
TTTTTTTTTTTTTTTTTTTTTTTTTCTTTTTAAAATGATTTTTGTTTTCTCACAATAATCATTTGTTTCAATTCACCATACATCTGTGGCATTGTTCAAGAGGTGTTACTTGATAAGCATACAGTGTACAAATGCAGCTATAAAAACTGAGTAAAGGAGGTCTTTAAGCCCTAGTTAATATTTTTAACCCGTAAAATCCCAACTTTTCAAGTTTGTAAGTAGTAGATACGAAGTGGTGTTTATCAGATTTTGCTGGCAAAGTAAAATATAATTTTCCTTGAATCATGTGTAGTTATTTACAGACATACATAGGAACTCTGCAGAGAATAGGTGAGATAGGCACGCTGCTGGTTACAGTGACCTGAGTGGTACTTGGACCAAAACTCTTGCCAAAACACTGACCCTTCCAAAGTTGGGCTGGAAACCACAGACCTGTTACTGAGACTCCTGCCGACCCAGCCAGCCCCACTCCGTGGCCAGAGAACCCAGGATCTTTCTAGCTACATAATGATTTCTTAAATAGGTAAAATGTTTGAGATTCCTTACCTTTCATCAGAGTGTAATGAGCCATAAATAAGGAAGAAAACCTGGCCCATTGCCCAGCTACATTACCACTTTAATTAGATGTCATTAAAACCTTTGAGAGGTGAAATTTTTTTTATTTTTTTATTTTTATTTTATTTTAATTTTTTGTGGGACCGGGGTTCAAACTCACACCCTCGCACTTGCCCAGCAGGCACTTGTTCCTCGGAGGTATCTCCCCAGCTCCCAAGAGGTGAAACTTTTAAGACCAGAATTTGAAATCAAAATTCATTTTTTTTTGTGGGGTCGGGGTTCACATTCATTACCTTGCACTTGCCAGGCAGGCACTTGTGCCATGGAGCTATCTACCCAGCTCCTTGAAATCAAAACCCTTAATCTAAGAACTCTGTACCTTCTTTTGTTGCCTGTATCAAAGATTGCTCTATTTGTGATATTGTAAGTTTAATGGAAGGAGAATACTTGACTCCATCTGTGCTGCACACTCAGGTTTAGTGACGTGGTCCTCAGGGACTAAGGCCCCTTTGATAGTAGCTCAAGTCTTCAAAGGTTTGTTTAAACATGACTTCTAAATTTTGGTAGGACCATGTGATGTATGTTTTTTTTTAATTCTGTAGTTAAAAAATTTGTTTTGATTCATTAACAAGGATAATATTGTAGAATTCATTTTGTTTATTTGATATAGAATATGCCTTGCATTGGTGTGTGAGTGGGATTCTGATATTTATGTATTCCTATGTTTTAGGGAAATAAAGGCACAGAGATGCACTTGTTCATTGCCTGTATAAAAATGAGCTGTACAGCTGTCAGTTTAAAAATACTGTGTGAGACCACATGCTATGTGCAGTGGTAGCATCTGTTTCCTTTGTTCTAAGACGAACGCTGGAAATATGAGCAAAAACCTTTCTTGTTGGCATAACCCCCTTGCTTCCCTTCTCCTCCTCCCTTCGTATCAGCAGCAGATTGGGCTGTGTCCCAACTGAAAAGTTAACAGGACTATTGCTCAGAGGGAATCTGTTCAGTTGTAGTATATTTAATTTTTACTTATAGTTGGCCAATAATACACGAATACAAATTAAAACTTACACCAAGATTCCCTCTTACCCCAGAAAGAGTGGCCATCTTTCAAATAATATCAATCAAATAATAAAACATGCTGGAGAGGCTGAAGGGGAAAAGAAACCCTGCTACATTATTGCTGGGAATTTAAATTAGTCCAGCTGCTGTGGAAATCAGTATAGAGATTTCTCAAAAAATAAAAATAAAATAAAACTAGAAATTTCATTTGACTCAGCTGTTTCCCTTCTAGGTATCTTAGTAACATATACACACCATATTTACATGGTAGCAACACAGTAAGAGCTAAGTCTTAATGTGGTCCACGTGTCCATCAGTAGTTGAATGGATGAAGAAGTGTGGTACTTACACATGATGGAACACCACTGTAAAGGTGAATATATGTCACTTACAGGAAAGTGGATGTATCTTAAAATTGTAACAGTGGATGAGATGAATCAGACACACAAGTGTAAATATGTCATTTCCCTTATCTGAGAAGGCCAGGGTAAAAATAAAGAGCAAAATAAAAGGTAGCTAACAGGAAGTAAGGAAATACATGGTTGTAAAAGAGGAAGGAGATCAACAAGTGGAGGGACAGATGGAAGAAGGGATGGAAAAGGAGTTGGGCTGAGCTATGTGCATGCAGCAACTCCACACAAGGAATGTAGGCAGTTGTGTACTGCAGAAGCAAGGCGGTCATGGGATGGGAGCAGGGAGCAGATGAAATTAAGATGTGTTATGTACCCATGTCAGCCTGTACCAGGGATGTAAATATTATGCACTGCACACATCTACTAATATACTGAAAAAGAATATTTTAAGATAGAGCAAATTTTAGTTTTAGAAACTAACTGATATTTTCAAAAGACTTGATTTGCCTTTTCCCTAAGATTGCGTGTTTTCTTTATAAAGTAAATCATCTGCCATCTTTTTTGGTTTTGGTCTCTTTTTGTTGTTGTTGTTGTTGTATTTTAGTGCAAGGCCTACAGGTTCTCACTATGTAAATCAGACTTGTAATGATCCTTCCTGCTTTTCAGCCTCCCAAGCTCTGAGATTACAAGTGCACATCACCATGCCCAGTCTCAATCACTGTCTCAGGGGCTGGCACAGCATGCTGGGGATCAAACCCCTGACCCCTGCATCTGCCTTAGCAGGTGCTTTAATTTACTGAGCTATTTGGCCGCCTTGGTCCCTTTTTTTTTTAAATATATCTAGCGCAGTATCTACAGGCTCTTGCTACACAGATCCAACTCAATGATCTCCCTTTACAGCCTCCCAAGCACTGGGATGATAGGCGCCCACCAGCACACCCAGTCTCAGTCACTGTCTGGCACAGCACATGGTACCTGCCATCTTTGAGATACAGTCAGCATTATTTCCCTGAGATATGGCTGTGGTTTGGATGTGCTTTGTTTCCTACATCCACATAGGCATGGTTTCCAGTGCTATAATACCAAGCACTATCAAGGACCTTTCCAAGGTGGAATCCACAGAGAGATAATGGAAGCATGAGGTCACAGCCCACAGAAAAGATAAATGCCACTTCCTTACCAGGAGCAGACTGGGCCATGTGGGACTGGAGGGGCACCAGGGAGGATAGGCTATTGGGAAGCAGGGCCTCCTGTGTCCGTGTCTTCTTCTATATTCTTTGCTTCCTCTCTCACATGTGATGCCATATATCACTATTAGCACATTGTGGTGCAACCTGAGACCCCTGCCAGCTGTATTTTCCTGTTGTAGCTTCTAGAACTGTGAGCCAGAATAAACCTCTTTTTATCATAAAGTGCCCAGCCTTGGGCATTTTGTTATAGCAACATAAAGCAAGCAAGATACTTCCTTTTATGGCAGTGAGAATATTAGAAATAGCAAAAATATTTTAATAAGGTGTGTTATCTTCCTCCATAAAAAGTGTTTTATTTGGAGGCTCTGTCTGTTATCAAATCTTAATGTAAAATAACTGTTAGATACGATAAAAAGTATTTCCCCAAAACAAAGACATAATCATAAACCTAGTTAATCATTTGGCAGAATAAAATTATATCTTCATATAAATGTTACATTTTTTTGTTATATAGGTCTTGCTTTATCTTGGTCTTTATCATCCAGCAGAAAAGTCTAACCATGATGTATAAAAAGTAAAGCCATATTAATATGCTGAGCTGAAAAAAGCTCAAGTCAACATCTTCCAACATTGCCAGTTCTGCTGATAACCCACTACTGTTGTGGACTACTGGGCTATATATACAGCTACTTTCCCTTAGTTCAATGTGAAGAAAGATTTGTACTAATAAGTGTTTAGACAAAATATCATGTCTGCATCTTGTCCTCTGAACAACTACTATGAAGACAACAATATGCAATGTATTAATTATTATAACTGTCCTACTAATCTGTTTTGAAACTGTCTCATTGCTATTGCTTTCTCATTAAAATTAATAAAATTTTAAAAAATAAAGTTATATTTTCAACTTACAACATAGACATCTATGCACCATATATGCAGACACTACTGGAGCTCTATGTTTTAGAATATTAACCCAGATATCTTAACAAATTCTCATTTTTTTATCTTATGGAAAAAAGATTAAAAAATTTCATAACCAAACAATAGGAGAATAACAATAATTAATACCTTGTTGTCTTTAAAGTACTCAGAGTATAAGGCTTGAGCACTGAAATGTTCTCCAGCTGATATTAGCTGACTTGCTTTTTTGTTTCCTTTTTCCCTTTGATCCTTTCCTATTCCCCCACCAGTTCCCTTTTTCTGTTGAACAATTTCTTCCCACCTTACAATATGCACTGTACATTTTAAGCCTTATTTAATCTTTTAGTTTCTCACATTTTTTAAAAGTTATTTGTGAGTGGAGAGTGTTGTCTTGTGTTTCTCTCACATTGGCCATGGTGATTGTCAGCAGATTCTTTCTGGATTTGCATGACACCTGGGGTCATCAGAAAAGGTGTTTAGTCCCTTTGTCTACTCCAGAAATAAAGCCTAGAAATTGCATCCTCTTAACCCCTCTTCTCAAGCTGAGAACTGCCCTTGCTTCCTTTCAGGACAAAAACTACTGTAGATAGTTCTTAACATACCAAGGATGAGTTCCCAATATTATTATTATTATTATTATTATTATTATTATTATTTTGATCTGTAATACCCAAAATGTAAGAAAGAACAGTGAAAAACAGGCATTTTTACCTGTCCCTTTGACTGTAAAGTTTACTTATTAGGCTACATGTCAATGCTTTTAGAAACTGGATTGGGATTTTTAAGTCGCTTCTAAACTTTTCACCAGAGAGGCATATAATAGGAATCTAACCAGGTATAAGGCAAGCCTTAAGAGTAAAGCCTTCCAGGAGGAGAGAGTCTGCAGTGTGGCAGGCCTATTGCCATCCTTGGGAGTTTTCAGGCTAGGAGTTACCAAACACACATGTAAAAGTATACTGAATACATTCTAGGGGAATGTCACATCTGGGTAAAAGAGGGTTAAGGACTATCTGTGGCTGAGATATTTGAGGCAAAACTATTGCGATGATGATGCTCCTAGCACAAAGCTTCAGGAGGGATGTGTTTGGTTGTTTCCTCAGACATGGTGCATGTGCTGCTAGTGGGTATGTTAAGAATTTTAGGAGACCCAAGATAGAATGCTAAGTCACTGTCATTTTATCAGTACAAGATTAGTGCTTTTCAGTTTCCATGTTTGGAACTGTGTGGCCTTTGCCATTTTAGGCACACAGTTTCTTCTTTTGTACCACAGGTTGACATAGTTCTCATGATTTTGTCAGGCAAGAATGTCTGGTATTAAAAAAAAAAAAAAAAAAAAAAAAAAAAAGAATGTCTGGTATTAGGTAATAGCATTGATATCTTTTATCATTGAGTTCATTTTTTAAAAAAATTATTTTTCCCAATTTTCTTCTTCTTTTTTAAAAATCTTTTTATTTATTTGTTTGGTATAGCTCAGACTCATAGTGATCCTCCTGTTTCAGCCACCCCAGCACTGCAATTACAGGCATGTGTACGATGCTGGGTTTTTGTGGCCAGCACAGCTTGCCCTCTGGGGCCTGCATAGCATGTGGTACTGGGAATTGAACCTGAGTCCTTGTGCTTGCCAGGCAGGTGCTTAGATCATTGAGCAGATTATCTCCTCAGCCCTGAGTTCATTTTTTATGATTTAAAAAGTTAAATGATTTTTATGATTATGATATATTTAGAAGTGTGGGACCAGTTTCTACCTACATAGAATATCTAGTTTCCTTTCTAAGTGAATGTATTATTTTTAAAAAATCTATTGAGTGACCATAGGGAAATAAAATACAAATAGTAGAAAACAATGCAAATCATGATGGCCGTACTCAAAGGATGTAGGCTCAGGAATGCATAGGATGGATTTCTGATGAGAGTTCAGCAAAGTTTCTGCAATGTAAAATGCAAAACATGTCGAGGAAAAATTGAGTAATGTTGACAGAAGCCCAACCATCTCTGGGGGAGAATCACAGCTGGGGGCCTTCCTTCAGCTTGAGCCAGGCCAGGGCTGCGAGCTGGACTCACTGACTCTCACTCCAAGCCCTGCAGTGAGGAGATTCAGAATGGCTTGAAGTCATTTCACTGGGGTGAGTACAGAGTCAGGAAACCACCCAAATGCTGGACTGGCCAGGTGGGAGGTCAGAGAGGACTTGTGTTCCCATTCTCCCCTCAGTGTTGCCAGAAGTCAATGTTTTTTCTCGAATTTTTATGTGAAATCTGAAAAGTCTTACATGTTTTTCTCAGTTCAAAAGCTAAAAACAGGGCTGGGGAGATAGCTCATTTGTCTACGTGCTTGCCTAGAAAGCACAAGAACCTGAGTTTGATCCCTGATATTGTATGCTGTGCCTCCTGAAACTGGGCATGGTGGTGCATGCCTATAATCCCAGCACTGCTTTTCAGCCTTCTCAGTGCTGGTATTACGGGCATGTGCCACCCTGCCCAGACTCCATGGCTGGCTCAGTGTACCCGGGGGCCGAGCTAGTGCAACATGTGGTACCAGGGATCAAATCCAGTCCCTGTACTTGCCTAAGCAGGCACCTAGTCCACTGAGCTATTTCACTGGCCCTAGCCTCTTGTTCTGGTTGTATTTTGTAAAAAACAGTACTGACTACTTTTTCCTCCTATCTTCCTGCCCACTCACCCAAAGGAAATTCTTATCCTACAGATAAATACAAAGTATCAGCTGAGAATTTATTATAGCAAGGGATAGGTAATAAATTATGATCAACCACAGACATTTATTTTTAGGGAAAATGGAAGCATATAAATAGGATGTAAAGTAGCCTCCAGTGAGAGCTGATGACAAGATAGAACACTTCTGGACATAACAGTCAAGTGATGGAGGCTTCAAGGCAGAAGTGGTGCTTGGGAGACCAAGTGGTGCTGGTTTCACCAGCTTGAGGCAGCTCCCTGCACCGCTTCTGCTCATGTTCAACTTCTGAGACAGACCTCCTCTGCTACCTGGGTGAAGGGACAGAGCTTCCCTTTATCCTGACCCCTTCTTTTGCATCCAGCCTCCATTACAGTGAGCCATGGCACGTGAGCTGCAGCAGGCTATTATTAAAGGCTCTAAAACGTTCACCAACACTAATCTATCAGTTCTTGACAAGTTCTTGGTACATTTCTGTGTGACAGGAGACTCCTGCTACTGAAATCTGAGTTTCCTAAGAACAGTAAGAATAGACATTTTACCTGGAGGATGATAGTGCTTGATAAAAATTTGTTGAGTAGAGAGTGTGGTGCCATATGCATATAGTATCAGGAGGCTGAGGAAGTAGGATCTCAAGTTTAAGGACAGCCTGGACTGTAGCAGACAATCTAAAAAAATTCTGTTATGGAATGAATGAATGCATGAATGAATGAATGAGAAAAAAATTTTTTTGCCATGAATCTGTTTACTGTGTAGAGCCCCAGACTAGTGTAGAAAATTCAAGTTGAACTTTTTCTTAGGATCTTTATAAATTTGGCAATTTACTACCTCTCTCTGACCCAATTTACATGTTCTATAGAAATAAAGGAAGATTTTGGTTCTCAAATATAGCTTCTTGAAGTAGGTGACTAAATAACAAGTGCTATAAAAACAAATCCTTTCCACCTAATCTTCTCACCCTTTTACCTGCAAATCTTCCTTAGAAACTTACTAAACATGCATACGTGATTTATGTTTAGATCATTTCTAGAATTTGTGATGCCTGAACACATCCTCTGGTTTCTGATATAAAAGTACGTTGTTGGGCTTGATTCTTAATTCCAGACTAACCTAGAGGACTTCCATAGATCAGTTTTTGAAATCCAGACATGTATGTGTGAGTCAGAGGTTCCTTGTCAGATGCCTTGAGTGCCCAGAAAGTTTGCCTCTAATTATAGTAGGTGAATCTCTTGACTCTTGAGCCTTGTCCCTCCTCTGTGGCTGAGTAATGACAGGACCGAAAGAGGCACACACATGAAAGTTAACACAAATGAAGACAGCCCATAAACCAGAGTGCCACACACACTTCCACTTCTAGATTGTTGTTTGGTTTTCTTTGTTATGAGGCCACAAGCAACCTGATGAGACCAGAAAGTGTCTGTTGACACAGAACTTCACAGCAGTGTGCTGGATTTAAAAATCTGTTGCTGGTGTTCTGAGTGCTACATGACTATAGTATTCATTAGAATCCAGGGCCTCCAGCAGGGAGGGAAAACCTGGGGTGCAAAAGAGTAGACAATCACAGAGCTGTGGAGAGGATTTTCCTAATCATTCAGAAAGTTAGATTGTATAGTGGAAAGGTTTTATATTCTTAAGAAATATATGTAAGTAAATCCAGCTCTATAGAACGTTTAGGAAAAACTAACATATCCTAATCCGACATAGTAAAAAAAAAAAAAAAAAAAAAAAAGGATACTTTTACTTTGAAAAGAAAAATAGTTTTCTATACGAACATGTTAGAGCAGTGGTCCTCTAAGTTCAGGTCACACAGGGTGCTTCTGATACAGGCAGACTTTCTAGCCACTCCCCCCTTGTCCCTGGACTCCCGTCCCCTGTTCTGATGTAGTAGACCTATTAGATAGGAATACTAAGATTCCTAAGCTGCTTCCAGGCCTTTCTGATATTGGAGGCCCAGGACACTGAGAATTCCACCCAAAGTACTTGCTCAATCTTGTCTCTTTCATCCCTTCTCCGTCAAAACTCTCCTGAAAACTGAGTACTTTTGTAGCGGACATTTCCAGAGCTTGACAGAAAGTTATATATAGTTAATGTTTAATTTTTTTTCTAAAACTCATAGAACAGATCCTTTCATTTTGGACCTCTAGGCAGGCTGATTAACAGATTTTTAAATCCCTAATTAACCAGGAAGAAGTCTGTAGGTAGCTGGGGAATACAGTTCCATTTATTTCAGTAAGGCAAAACTTCTTTTTCATTAAGGAAACCTTTCTCAAACCTCTCCTCTCTCCATTGCCCCATCCAGAAAACTTGATGTTCCCTGTTTGCAACAGTGTGTTTATGCGTACTATTCCTATGAAACTCTGCCTGTGTGTGTCTCTGTCTCTTCCCTCACATGTTATTCTGGATACCTGGAGAGAAGAGCTAATATTATTCATTGTTAAAACCACTGTATCTGATTCATTATAATATTATTTGTTAATCAGTCTTACATGCCTGTATCTGATAATCTGAGCACCTACTTTGCCAGGCAGGTGCTTAACCCACTGTGCTATCTCCCTGGCCCTTGGTTGTTTTTCTTGTTTTGTTTTATTTATATTTTGTACTTTAAGGGAAGTTCTACAGAGTGTTCCGGCTCTGGTTACTAGATCAGACTAGTAGCGATCTGCCTGTTTACAGCCTCCCAAGAACTAGGATTATAGGAGTGTGCCACTACGCCCAGTCTCAGTTGCTATCTCAGCATGCCCCAGGGATTGAACAGGGATCGAACTTCTGGTCCCTGTGCCTGCTTGCAGGTGCTTTAATCCACTGAGCTATTTGACCATCCCCCCAGCAACAACTTTGAAGATAACAGTATGCAATATAATAACCATTGTTAATTTCCTGTCATCTTGTTTTGAAATTCTGTGTCATTTTTGTTATTTTTTTTTCTCTTAAAAGTCTTCCATAGAATTTTTTGTTGAGTGATCCATATTTCTGTGTTCATATTTGCTCTTCTCCCCTCTTAACTTCATAGGCCTCTGATGCTGGTGGAACTTTCAACAATTTCATGATAAGGACAGTGACATTAATAACAATTTTTGTTTTTTTGTATTTTAGGGAAGGGCCTACAGGGTATTCAGGATCTCATTAATAGATCAGACTTGTAGTAATCCACCTGTTTACAATCTCTCAAGAGCTGGGATGACAGGCACAAGCTACCACATCCAGTCTCAATTGCAGTCTGATTGTACCTGTGGTGCTTTAATCTGCTGAGCTGTTTGGCTGGCCCCTACAGTAATTGTTTTACATTAATTGACCCAACTATTTTATGTCTAGCTTTAAGTACTTTATGTTCATTTAAGCCACATTTATAGAAGGGAAAACAGAGCCATCAGTTGGGTGGGTCCAGAAGTGCAGACTCCAGTGGCAGAGCCTGAGTGTGGAGCTTGTGTTTGTAGTCACTGCCTGCCCTACCCTCTGCTATGTGCATGAAATGCAAATTGTTGTTCATATTTGTGAATACATTCCAAGGATCCTAGTTGATTTGTTAGCCAATTATTTTCACTAACTTCTCCTACAGTTTTTACTGGGTGCTTCTTAAGTTAGTTTAGAAGACTTAGATAAGTAAACTTAAAAAATTTTTTACTACATTAATCCTCAAGATCTTTAATATTAATGCATTTGCACATCTCTGAAAGGGACCTCAAGGTAGAGTTTCCCAGATCTATTGAACTAAAATTTCTTCTCCATGAGATTGCTCTTAACTTCTTGAAGCACTGTTTGTTTTGTTTTTAATATAGTGTAGATGACAAACTAGTTAATACTCCTGTAACATTGCCAAGAAATCATTCAGATCCTAAATATTTGGGTATATCCTTACTTTTGATCACTGCTTAGTCAGCAGTGTCTCAGGACAGTCCCAGGTCTGTTGTGATGCAGTTACTGTCAGCACCCTTTCAAAGTGTCTCAGTGAGATGTAAACTGTGTCATCCCCTGAGTCTCAGTGCCCATTGCCTGGCCCCACCCTGTTATATAAAACCTCAAGTCACCTACTTGCTACCTTCTCAGCACTCCTTGGAGAAGTGTGACTTTGTGGGTGACAACAAAGGGGAACAGCCCTTGTTCCTCTAGCATGGTGCTATGTTGTGTCAGTTTGGGTAGAATTTTGGACAACTACCCTTTATATTCTCAGAAGTCGTGTTTTTTGGGACCGAAGTCTTTGCAACTTCACACTGCTAGGTATCTATTCATATATTTGTTTATGTCGGTAAAACAAGGACTCTTCAAAGGCTACCCCAAATCTAGGAACAGTTTGTTGCCTTTGGAAGTAAAGGTTGGGATCAGAGCTGTGCAGTGAGTGGCCATGCTGAGAAAGAGACTTCATTTTATATGTTTATGCTCTATTTCTAAACAATGGAAGAATGTAATTTTTTATATTAAAGTCTAAAATGTCTTAGAACTGCTCAGATTCTTCCCTGAAAGTACAAGCTGCTTCAAGATCTGTCTTACCACCTTTTCCTCCCTGAAGATGATCTCATTTCTTTTATTAAATTTCCTGTAGCCAGAAAGTTTTCAAGAAGCTTCTTTCTAAAGCTCATTATTGTAATGTAGTTGTTCAAAGCATGGCTTATAGTTGGACTACACAATTTCAAGTTTATCTCTACTATTTACTTACTGTATGACCTAGAGAAAGTAACTTAATTTCTCTGGGTCTCAGTTTCATCTTTTTTTTTTTTTTTTTTTTTTTTTTTTTTTTTTTTTTTTTTTTTTTTTTTTTTTTTTTTTTTTTTTTTTTTTTTTTTTTTTTTTTTTTTTTTTTTTT
>PVJA010054464.1:0-11567 GCA_004027025.1 Myocastor coypus
ACAGGAAGTTAGTCGCGGGAACGCAGAGGCGGGGCAGAGGGGCGCAGGGGCTTACCCGTGGCCGGTGCGCAGGCTCAGCTCCCAGCGGTGGGGTTTGGGCTGGGCTCACCAGCTTTTTCATTATTCCTGAAGACAGAACTAGTCTTGGTTGATTCATGAGATTTAATCCAAGACCTATGGTTTTCCTTTCTTTTAGGTGTAGTTAATAAATATGGGTTAAACGAATTAGAGAATGGGATTTCCTTCGTGGGTAGTGGGAGATGTTTTCACATTTCTGTCCTCTGTCAGCCAGACTGTACCTCCCAGTAGAAGTTTATCTGCCTCAGATCAGATAGTGGATCTCACCCACTTTTAGGAGGTGCTACCCATAAGTGGCCATACCAACATTCCCATTACCTTTAGCTGTCGGTGTCTTTGGTCAGCCAAATGTATGTAGACGTTGTACATATGAAGATAAGACAATATAGTATCCTGTTTCTTTCTTCCCTTTGACTCACATCATACACAAAGCTGCAGAAGGTAGCAAATTTTCTGATCTCTTTCTTTTTGGAAATCATTTGGGCTTGGACAATTTCCATTTAGCTGTGAATAAAATCTAACACATTAATAACCTAATAACCAGATGATGAACAATGGGGATGGAAATGTAATATGTAGCAAATTTTCTTTCAGTCACAGAAGATCTTATTAGACGGAATGCTGAACACAATAACTGTGTAATTTTTTCCCTGGAGGAACTTTCCTTGCATCAGCAAGAAATAGAAAGACTAGAACATATTGACAAATGGTGCCGGGACTTAAAAATTCTCTATCTTCAAAATAACCTTATTGGAAAAATTGGTAAGTGTTGGTACTTTGTTCTAAATGGGTTTTTAACCATTTGGTGTAAGAGAGCTTCACAAAATGCAATGTGAAAGGAAGAGTATAACTGCAAAAGGAGGATGGGAAAAACAGAGATGGCCCTCTCTCGGTGTGCAGGACATCTCCCTGAACTTTTCCATTAGTCTTGTTGCTGCACAAAATCTCCATCAAGATGCTGGGAGATTAGGTAGATGCAAGGGACGTATTAGTTGACCAGTGTTTTTGAAAGTTTGAAGGAGAGGAGGATGGAATACATACATTTGATTTTATCACTTGTGTGCAAGGCACTGGGTTTAGTACGAGGTACTGAGGAGGTTCTAGTTTAGAATGAAAATGAAAATGAAGTGCAGGACGCAGGTGAAGATCAAAACACAGAAGTAAAACTGGTAGAGCTCTCAGCAGTGTGGCTTCAATTTGCATCCAAGCGGGCTTTGCTGTTACTGCCCCTGTAGTAGCCAAGCCATAGCAGCCATGTTTCCTCTCGCTTGTAGGAGGACATTGAAACCACATACTCTGGGTTAAAAGGAATATCCCAGTATCCAGAGATGGGACTGAACATGCCCAGTTTCTTTTCCCAATTCAACTAGCAGATAAATTGGTCTTCCTACCTCTGAACCATCTGACCCCTATAATAATGAAGTAAGAGGCACAAGGAGAGGAACACTGCAGTCATGTTAACAGAGGTCGTGCTGTGTGGAAGCCAGTGAGCAGTGCCAATGCTTGGAAGAAGCAACAGTAGAGTTTAACAATATTGTAAAAGCAAGCATGAGCTGTGACATCAGGTAGACCTGGCTGTGAACTTGGCCACTCATCAGCTGTGTGAAGTTAGACAAGTCAGTTAACTCGTCTGAGTTTTAGTGTTATCCTCTATAAAACAGGGCCGATAGCACATACCATTCAGAATTGCTGTAAGGGTTACGTGAAATGATGCGCTTTGCATTGGGCCTACCATACAAGGAGCGCTCATTCGATTCAAGCTGGGGTGCTGCTGTGGTTATTAACATTCTCATTTCCCGAGAGAGCCCTAGGCTAATGGAAGGAAGGTAGAGCAAAAGAGAGGAGTGGATAGAGTTGGAAAAGGAGGGCTAGAGTCCTCTGTGGAGGCAGAGAACTTGTGTGCTCTGGTACTGGAGCCCAGTCGTCCACCTGTAAGGTTATGGTTAACATCCTATGGTGATGCACAGCAGTTCTCAAGCAGGGGCATTTGGCAGTGTCTGGGGATGTTTTTAGATGTCACAGATGGGTGTGTGGTAGGAAGTGTGTGTTACTGGTATCTAGTGGGTAGAGGACAGGAATGCTGCAGTGATACACAGTACAGAACAGACAGCCCCCCATAAGAAAGAATTCTGGGGCCCCTAGAGCGAGTATTTCTGAGATTGAGCAACCTGGGTGGTATGGTTGCTGGCTCCCAAGTTGTAGCAAGCCTAAATTCACATCATTTTTGCAAAATTTAATAAAACACTCTATATTTCTTCAGATAATTGTTTTCAGCATCTTTTCGTTTACCAGAAATTAGAAACTCTGGTACATTGTTCAATTAAAAAGGCTGTTACAGAAAACCACCAGCTTTTATTCATGGGACATTGAAGAACAGTCTTAATTGTACCAGTCTAAAAGAGTTCCCCAAATTTTAATCTCCACAGCTGGGTCCATCACAATTACTAATTAGTAGCATAGTATTTCAGGCTTTTTGAGAGCTGGGAGGAAGCATAAATTTTCACTTCCAAAGTATTCTTAAATTAAACACTTTTAAATCGTAATAATGGGATTTTTCAGTGCTCCAAAACCCAAGGCATTTAGGCGTTTATTTAGCTAACAAAACTCCTTCTGTAGGCTTCAGACTTGCTGTCCTGCCACTGAGGTAGAAGCCAGCAGAATAGTCACCTTTCTCGTGTTCCTGGCTCCCAGGGACATGCAGATGGGCTGTGGGTTCAGGAAAACATGAAGTCGGTGGGGTAGGGCGGGGAGGGTTGCTCCCTGCTGGGCTTCTCCTGCCCCCTTGCCACACCTTCCTTCTGGGCTTCACAAAGCTGGGGCTACGGATTTGGGTCCTTACAACTGGGTGTGCTTCTTGTACCCATGGTGACAACGCTTCTGGAAAGGGGTGGGCTATAGCTTGTAGAGCCCCTTTCTGTTGCCCCAAGGACCTGGACATTTTGGCTCAAGGAGTCTTTTTATCCCCTCCTGACCTATTTGACCCTTTGCTTCTTTAGCAGATTCAGGCAATGCTATTTGAAAAAAAAAAAAAAATCTTGCTTTTACCAGTTGGTGCTTGAGGACTTAGAGGGCTGTCCACAAAACAAAGGGAGGGAAAGGGAATTCTATTTTGAACAGGTTTTTATTGGGGGCTGGCAATTTTAACACTGATAATTTTGAATATTTTCATGTAGGATGCAGACCAGACAGTCTGCCTATCCTAATTCTTGGCAGAAAGAAACCTTCAAATCTGTTGATGATTGAACGTTCAAATGTTGCCGAAGAACCTTTTGTAAACATTAGTATTATTTGCATAATTTAAGTTTTGAAACTTTAGTTATCCCCAAATCCTCATTTTAAAAAAGTAGACTTAGGGCTTGACGGATAAGCTATTATTCTCATATGTATGGGAACAAATGTACTTTGTTTTTTTGTCAATTTTAGATGAATAGTTAGTGGCAGTAACGGAGATGGTTATAGATTATTATGTTTGATATGTATAGCCCTGATAAATGGACAGGGAAGGCATTATTTAGATGAGGTTGCCCGTGGGGCTGGGGAAATAGCTCAGGCACTTGCCTGGCAAGCACAAGGGCCTGAGTTCAATCCCCAGTCCTGAAAAACAAACAAACAAACAAACAAACAAACAAATGCATTTAGAAGTGTTTCCCAGAAAATATTCTTTAGTGGAAACTATCTTTTGCATCACAGAGCAAAGGACTTTTCTTTCCAGGTACATGTACAAGGTAATGGTTCAGTGTCAAGCTCCAGAGTCAAATATTCAGGCTCTACCATTTAACTCTGGGGAGGTGGAGTCTCTGTGCATTAGCATTAGCCTGTGTTCTTTTTTTTTGTTGTTGTTCCAGAGATCAAATTCAGGACCTTATGCTTTCCAGGCAGGTGCTTATGCCACTGAGCTATCACCTCAGCTAGCCTGTGTTCTCATTTGTAAAAGAGCAGACAATGATAGATTTTACTTCACAAGATTATTATGAGGATAAAACAATACGTGCAAAGCCGGGCGTGGTGGCTCACACCTGTAATCCCAGCAGTTGGGAGGCTGAGGCGGGAGGATGGGTGAGAATTCGAGACCAGCCTGGGCTACAAAACTGAGCTCAAGGCCAGCCTGAATTGTGCAGCGAGACCCTGTCTCAAAAAGAAAAAAAAATATGTGCAAAAACATCTTGTGGCATACAATACACAATTGACGACATCAACCTGATCTTATATTTAGCTGTTTTTGAAAAGCTCCACTTTCAGTGATGCTCTTGCTGACTTGGTTATGCTTGTTGTTTTTCTGTATAAACATTCAAATTCACCAAAGAAGATAATCCTATAGCAGCATGCTTTTGGCTGTGTGTAAAAGAATGTGGCTTAACAGTAGAGAAAGCTATTGTTTTACCCAAATCCAAATTAAGAGGTAGAGCAGGCTCCAGGGTTGACTGATTCCTTCTGTCCCACCAGCCAGTATGGCCTTTATCCTACAGCTAGTTCCCCTGTGGTTGAGAGCGAGTGTTGGCATGGATAAGACTGCCAGTCTGTTAACATCCAGAAGGGAAAAGAAAGAAGATGTCACCAAGGGTGGAAGGTAGACCTTTCCTTCATCGGATTGGGGCACTTGATGTGCGTGCCCTTCCAGCCCTGAGCATGGGGCTGTCAAGAGACTTCTAGGGGTTGGGTGGCTTGGGCCAGAGCCTTCACTAGCAAGACAGAGTGGATGTCCAGGCGCTGACCCCTCTTGGTAAGCCTACCGCACCCCTGCAGTTGGGAGTACATGGATACAAGAGCAGACCTAGGCCCCACTAGAAAAGATGGAGGAAGAAATAGATGTACTGGGGAAATCTTATATACAGGTAAGGACTTGACAAAGCAGTACGAGTTTGATGACCATAAAATATTCCCCAGCATCTCTTTGTTATTTTCCCAATAGATTATATTAAGATCTTTAATATAATCTTTCTCTTGAAAGTTAATTATATTATTTGTATATTTCAGAAAATGTAAATAAACTCAAGAAACTTGAATATTTGAATTTAGCTTTAAACAACATTGAAAAAATTGAGAACTTGCAAGGTAAGACTTTTCTCTGAATTAAATCAAGATTTAAGTTAGCTTTAGAAGGGGCTGGGGAGATAGTTCAGGGGCACAAGTAAGCCTGCCTGGGAAGTACAAGGTCCTGAGTTTGATTCCCCAGTCACACACACACACACAAAAATTAGCTTTAGATACTGTATCATAAACAATAAGCATACTTCTAAAGTTTATGTGAGTCTCATTTTAATTTTTATAATAACTCAAATGAAACAGTGATGTGTAAATCCAGTAGTGGAAGTTACCTTCAAGTTATCCTAACCTGGTCTTGTCACTAAAGGTAGTGTTAGTTAATATATATATATATATATATATATATATATATATATATATATATATACATATGTATATATATGAATTTTGTATCATTTTGCTTTCTATTAATGGGATCATACTGTTAGTATTGTTTAGAAAATTAATTTCTTCCTTGACATTACCTGAATAACCAGGATGGAGGTGGTTGGCTAGAGTAGAATGACTGTGGACTAAGTTTTCTAACCATTTTCTGCAGACGGACATTGGAAGGTGTGGGGGTTCTGACACTCTGCTGCATCCTGGCTGCAATGCGCATCCTTCTACATTTTGCTTTATGTGCACGTGTTAAGTTTTTTCTAAGGTTTTATTCAGAAATGGGATTCCTAGGTTTAAATATGTGCATGTTGAAATCCACTGCCAAATTCCTCCCAGAAAAGATGGTGTCAGTCTGTGCTTGCACCTGGTGGGCCATGGCAGTTCCTGCTTCTGCATGATCTACTCACACTTTCTAGACAATATTTTTTAAAGATAGGAATATGGTGTCATCTAGTGATTATTTATTTTGCAGTTTCCTTATTACTGAGCTTGTGTATAAAATTCCAGATATTTGTTGAGTGTGGTGGCACATGGCCTATAATCCCAGAACTCAGGAATCTGAGGTAGAAGGATTGCCATGAGTTCAGGGTCAGCTTGAGCAGCATAGTAAGCTCAAAGCCAGTTTGAGGGGTTGGCAAGAGATAGCTGAGCAGACTAGAGTGCCTGCTTAGGCAAGCTTAGGGAAGTGCAGGAAACATGGTTTGATCCCTGGCACTGCGTGCCCTGCCAGCCCTACCCCCAGGGCAGGCTGAGCTGGCCATAGAGTGTGGTACATGCTTGTAATTCCAGTGCTGCAGGGGCTGCAAGCAGGAGGATCACTGCGAGTCCAATCTTCATAGTGAGACCTGCAACAACTAAATATATTTAAAAAGAAAGAAAGGAAACCAGTTTGAACACGTATCATGACCCTGCCTCAAGTAAATAAATAAATAAATGATAAATAAAGAATCTTCAGATGTTTTTGAATATTTGTGTTTTTCTAATATCAATGTTTCATATCTCTTTGACATGTTTCTAGATATCATTGCTTCTTAATGTCTTCTAGACATTGTCATTGTCATATATAGTACAATTATTTTCTCTTTATCTACTTTTATTTTAGTTACGATGCTGTTATGCAGAAGTGTTACATTTTAATATTCTGTGATCATGCTTTTAATGTTATGGCTGCTGAGTACAATATGACTTTTTACATTTAATATTTCTAATACATCTTAAATTTATTGTGTAAAATGAATCAAAATATATCCTTTTCTTCAAAATGCCTCATGATTAAACTACCTGGACATTTATAAAATTTAGGATATGATGCTTATGTACCATAAACTTAAACATTTTAGATACTCCAATGGATTTCAATGTGTCTCCAACATATATTTTAGAACATTTTAATTTTTATTCGTTTATTTATTATTTTAATGTATTTGGTTGTTACAGGGTCTCACTGAACAACTCAGACTTGTGGTGATCCTCCTACTTTTACCCTCCTTAATGCTGGCGGCTGGATTCTGGCCAGCTCAGCCTGCCCTGGGGGCAGGGCTGGCATAGCATGTGGTGCCAGGCATCAAACTATGGTCCTTGTGCTTGCCTAAGCTTTCCTAAGCAGGCACTTTAGTCCATTGAGCTACCTTGCAGGCTAGAACATTTTTATCATCTTAATGAAACCTGGTATTCATTATCATCCACTTCCCATGCATACCCAACCCTTGACAACTTTGAGTCTACTTTCTTTCTCCAGAGATCCTCCTATTCTCAACATTGTATGAATGGAATCACACAATACAATCTTTTGAGCCTAATGTTTTCTGAGTTCCTGCAAGTTGTAGCCTATTTCACATCTTCATTTCTGGGTGTGGCTCCATACATAGTACTCTGTGGTATGAACACACTACATGTGGCTGCCCTGTCATTAGTTGGTAGACATCAGGGTCACTTTCAGTCTCAGCAATTACAAATAAACCTTCTATGAACACTCCTGTAAAAATTTCTATGCGATTGTTGTTTTTTGGATTAGTTTGTTGTACCTAGGAATGGAATTTCTGGATTGTACAGAACCTGTGTTTGAAGTTTTGAGAAACTTTCAAGTTGTTTTTCAAAGTAGTTGTATTGTTTTACATTTACAATGGAAATTTAGGATGGTTCTAAGTTCTCTACATCCTGGTTACTTTCCATTTTTTAATAGCTGTCCTACTGGCTGTGAAGTGTCGTCTTGTTGCAGTTCCAGTGTGTATATACCTAATGACCAAGGATGATGGGCATTTTTATGTGCTTATTGGCCATTGTATACGGTGTCTGTATACATATTTATTTAACAGTTTGGCCCATTTTTAACTATTTTTTTTTGCAGAACCAGAGATTGAATTAAGGTCCTTGCGCTTGCCAAACAAGTGCTTATTCTATTGAGCTATCTTCTCAGCCCCTTTAGCCCATTTTTGAATTGGGTTGTCTTTTCATTCTTGAAAGAGTTAGATACTAGACCCTTGTTGGATACATGACTTCCAGGTTTGCCCTCCTTACTTGTTAATTTCTTTGAAGCTTCTTCATTGCACAAAGTCAGCTTTGCTTTGCATGGAGCTTTCCTTTCTGGCCGTCTTGCTGTCGGGATAACAAGGGCCATATGCAACGAATTGAGGAATGCTTCTAATTCTGCTTTTCTAAGAATTTGTGAATGATTGGTATTAATTCTTTTTAAAACACTTGGCAGAGCCGGGCGTGGTGGCGCACGCCTGTAATCCCAGCACTCGGGAGGCTGAGGCAGGAGGATTGGTGCGAGTTCGAGACCAGCCTGAGCTACAAAAGTGAGCTCAAGGCCAGCCTCAACTGCATAGCGAGACCCTGTCTCAAAAAGACACAAAATAAATAAATAAATACATAAATAAATAAAAATAAAACACTTGGTAGGACACACTGTGCCAACACGCCTTGTGGGCCTGGACTTCTCTATGTAGAAAGGTTATAAATTACTAACTTAGCTTTTTTGTTTTAAGCCTATTTAATTTTGTTTCTTCATGAGGCAGTTTTGGCAGTTTATGTCTTTCTAGAATTTGTCCAGCCCTTCAAGTTTATCCCATTTGTTGGCATACAGTTGTTCTGAGTACTGTCCTACAATCTTTTTTTGTTTTTGTGAGGTTAATAGTAGTAGGTCATTTTTGTAAATCTGATTTTAGTTAAATCTGAGTGCTCTGTTTCTCTTGGTTAGTCTAGGAAAAGACTTGCAAATTTTACTGATATTTCAGTGAATTGACTTTTGAGTTTGTTATTTTTTATTTTATATTGTTTTACTTTCTCGCTCATCTTTTATTTTTCTCTTTTTTTGGCTTTGCATTTAGTTTGCTCATTTTTTCAAATCTCTTAAAGGACAAGCTTTTACTCTTGATTTGAGATCTTCTTTGTTCTATGTAGGCATTTGTAGCTGGGATTTCCTTCTAAGCACTGCTTTCCTTGCATGCATTGGATTTTGGTATACTGTGTCTGTTGTAATTCATCTCAAAGTATTTGGTGACTTCCTCTGTGATTTCTTCCTTGACCCATCGTTTAGGTAGGAATATTGTTTGATTTCTACATAGGTGTCCCCCCAAAGCCGCATGCAGTCATGGGGCAGCTTCTAGAATTTGTAATTGATGATTGTGGAAATGGGTGCTGCACCTGCCCTGGGGCAGGTGATTTGCATTTCAGTGTAAGGAAGGAAGAGTAGTTAGCTGCTTGAGCTGCTGCTACCTCCCCTCCTAGCACTCTTGCTCTGGCCCTCTACCGAGAAAGGTTGTTCTCTGCCATGTGCCTCTCTGCCTTGGAGCCAGCTGAATATGTGCTGAAACCTCCAGTAACTGTGAGCTAAATCAACCTTTTCTTCCCTGATTTTGAGGTTGGGTATTTGTCCCAGCAGCAAGAGCAGAGTAACCAAGATAGTATCTATTATAAGTTTTTCTAATCATATTCCTTTCTTCATTTCTAGACTCATTCAATTGGGACTAAAGAACATGCTTTTGATGATTCAGCCACTGAAAAATTTTAATATTGGGCTGGGGAAGTAGTTTAGCAGTCTAAGCACCTGTCCTGCAAGTGCAAAGACCTGGGTTCAATCCCCGGTGCTGCATTCTATGCTGGCCCCAGAACCGTGGGTGTACCATGCTGGCCATAGAAACCACAAATGGTGGTGCCTACTTGTAATTCCAGCACTGGGGAGGCTGAGACAGGATCCCTGTGAGTATAAGCTATGTAACAAGACCCTGTACCAAATACATAAGTAAATAAATAAACAAGTTAATAATTTTTTTTGAAGTCTAAAAAAGTAAAAATTTTAGTACTACAGTTATTAGTGCATATTAATTGTACAAAATGTTGTCCTCCTTGCGCGTAATGTATTTTGATAACATTCTCCCTGTTACCCACTGTACCTCCCATGGTCGTTTTTCTTTCTTAAGTAGTAATGCTTTTGTTTTTGCCTCCTTCCCAATCCCAGTGCTATCTACCCATCTAGGTCGGGCCTGTTCTACTTAGTATAGGGATTTCCAGCTTCACCCGTCTTCCTGCAGTTGACAAGATCTCATTCCACTTAACAGCTAGTATCCCACGGTGTGTGTGCCGGTGTGCTTTCTTCAATCCTACGTTTTTGTCCATCCTGAAAGAAGACCTCTGTGTCCTTAAAGATATGTGCACTTTACTTGGTGAAATCTCCTCAGAACTTACTTGTTAGGCTGTTTTGCTGGTTTGCTCTTCTGTTTCAGGAGTCACTCTTCTCTTTTCTTTCTGGGCTGGTAGCTGTCCAGCTGTTGTATTTGTTGCTGAAAGAAGCTTGCTGCGGTCTCTTCAGAGTGTCGGGCTGTTTGTTGCTCTCTCCATCTGTCAGGTTTTATTTCCTATATTTTGGATTTCTTCTATTCTGTGCAAATATAGTTGTTTAATCTTTTTTGACATTTTTTTCTTGTTTTATTTGATTACCTTTTTTAAAAAACAAGCATTTACTTGAGAGAGAGTATAGCAATAATTGATATGACATTAGAAGCAGCATACATTTGGAGGACTGGAATGGTAGGTAATCCAGGCATGGTTTTCGTATTGCACACTGCTATCCTCAGTGGAGTTGCTCAGTTCACAGTTGTCAGCATCTCACCCTGTTTACTCTTCTTGGTGAATTGATCTTATCATTATAAATATTTTTCTCAATGCCTATTTTGTCTGAGGATGGCCACTCTTAAGTTTTTTGTAGTTACTATTGGGCTTGGAGTAACTTTTCTGTCTTTTAATATTCCACTTACTTGCTTCTTTAAAGTGTATATCCTTAAAACAACATATGTATGGGTCATATTGTTGTTTTTAATACATCTTTTTAAAATTAATTAATTAATTTGGTACAGGGTCTTGCTACACAGCTCAGACTCATAGTGATCTTCCTGCCTCAGCCTCCCCAGCGCTGAGATGACAGGTGTGCGCCAACGCACCACGCCTGGTTTTGGTGGCCAGCATGGCCGGCCCTTCTGGGGGTCTGCAGTTGGCATAGCATGCAGTGCCGAGAATGAAACCCTGGTCCTTGCACTTGCCACGCAGGTGCTTAAGCCACTGAGCTCTCTCCTCAGCCTCCATCTCTGATTTTTAGCAGGAGCGTTTTGTCTCTTTATGTTTAGTGTAATTAGTGATAAGGCTGACTTTTGCTACTTGTTTCCTATATATTCTTGTCTGTTTTATTCCTGTTTCTCTTTTTAATGCCTTTATTATTTTCTTGTATAATATTTTAATTCAATTTCTTTGTGTATTTTTGGGTTAATTTCTTAGTGATGCTCTTGTGATCATAATTACTATCTTATTTTGTTCTAGTTTAAAGTATTATCAACTTAACTTCAATTGTATATAAAACTTTGCCTTCGTGCAGATGTTCCTCTCTCCTTATTTATGCTGTTAGTGTTGCAGTTTATATCTTTATATATGTTTTGACCATCAACATAGATCTATAACTTTTTAGGTTCATTGTTAGAATAAGAGAGAAATAGGTACAACCAAAAAGACGTAGTCCTAGCTGGGTGTGGTGGTGCACGCCTGTAATCCCAGCACTCGGGAGGCTGAGGCAGGAGGAT
>PVJA010054465.1:0-11508 GCA_004027025.1 Myocastor coypus
TTTTTTTTTTTTTTTGTCTTTTTGAGACAGGGTCTCGCTATGCAGTTGAGGCTGGTCCTGCGCTCACTTTTGTAGCCCAGGCTGGTCTCGAACTCGCACCAATCCTCCTGCCTCAGCCTCCCAAGTGCTGGGATTACAGGCGTGAGCCACCACGCCCGGCTTTTCCTGTATTTTTTAGGGAAGAGTCTACAGGGTGTTCAAGGTCTCACTAGATCAGACTCATAGTGATCCGCCTTTTTACAGCCTCCCGCGAGCTGAGATTACAGGCAAGCACCACCATGCCCAGTCTCAGTTGCCTTCTCAGCACACCCAAGGGAGCGCAGGTCCAGGATGGCAGGCCCGGGGATTGAATTTCCAGCCCCTGCGCCTGCTTGTAGGTACTTTAATCCACTGAGCTATTGAGCCAGCCCTAAATGCTATTGATTTTTGAGTGACAACTTTGTGTCTTGCTATGTTATTGAAATTGGTTAGTAAATGTACAAGTCTCTTAGTGGAGTTTTGGGGGTCTTGTATATACAGTATCCCAGTAATTCTAGTTATTTCTTAGCTGAATTAATTGGAATTTTTTGGATTTGGGATTTTGCATAGATTGTATCCGTAGAACATCCCTAATCTAAATATCCAAAGTCTGAAGTGGACCAAAATGACATTCAAGAAGTTTTCAATGTTAGAACATTTTAAATTTTCATATCAGGAACACTCAGCCTATATGTCCAAATTAACTTTAGGCTCCGGTGTTGTCTTCCTTTTCCCCAGTTTGTCTCCACACAAACTCAGTGCCCAGTTCTCCTCCTTGCTATTCTCCTGTTTTCAGGTTAGAATTAGTGAGTTCATGGGCCGGCCAGATAGCTCAGCAGATTAAAGCTCCCGCTTAATCAGATGAAGGGACCAAGGTTAGATCCCCAGCCTACGTTGAGGGGCACTGAGACAGCAATTGAGACTGGGCATGGTGGCACACACCTATAATCCCAGCTCTTGGGAGGCAGAAAACAGGAGGATCACTATGAGTCTGATCTGTGTAATGAGACCCTGTGCTAAATACATTAAAAAAAAAAAAAAAAAAACTCTGAGTTCTTAACCTCTCAATCCATCTTTTTTTTTAACCTGGATTCTTTAACTCTGTATTAATTTCTTTTAAGCTCACAAAATTAAGATAGAAATATGTTTATTACTGCACAACAGTGTGAATATTTAACAGCTGCAGTTCTGCTTTAGAAGCCAGCCACTAGATGTCCCTCTTGTAAAGAAATAGAAAACCTTTTAAAAATTGGACAAAAATATTTTTATTCTTTTTTATAATGAAAACATTCTAATTATATTGCAACAAAATGTTTATCAACCCCTTTATTAATGTCAGTAGCACTGTTTCTTAGTTACATAATAATCCAGTATGTAAAGGACAGGATTTTTATAAACATGGTATCTTTATAAATGGTATAAATTTCTACTTCACTTCAAACTGACTTTAGAAAAGAGCAGAAGAAAATGAAACGATAGGTTTAGCAGTTGTGGTCATAGAGAGACAAGTGGATTTGCAGTGAGATTTGGGAGATTACATAATAGATGCTCAGTACAAACTCTTTGACTGACTGAAATGTTTAGCTCTGTGGTTTCTTTGCTAGTACAGCTTTGATACAGTTTAATGGAAAGATTTTAGAACAACAAAAGGACTTAGGAAAAACGAATGAAAGAATAAAAGCCTAATGATTCCTGTGCTGAGCCTTTATTTACTGTAACTCTTCAGGTGATGGTAGGGAGTTCCACTGAAGGGTCGCAATCTGTGTACCTTTGCACAGCAATAGAAAGCAACCCTGTGGAAGTAGAAAACCAAGCACTGGGTCCTCCTAGAATCTGAGTCTGATTCACGTAGAGAAAGAGAATTTTCACAGTCACCAAATCTGGCTAACCTTACATGATAACATGCCTTTAGAATATGTTCCTCTCCTTTCATTTCTTTGATTATAGCGTTTATCAACTGCATTACACCTATGCAGGCAGGCCCTTCTCGTCTCACTGTGGGCTACTGAGGGAACTCTAAGTGCTGTCTCTGCCTTTGGTATCTCCTCACTGAAGTCACTTGTATACTCTGCTCTAGGTTCATCTGTACACAGCGTGATTTTTACATAACGGTCACCCACTCCAAATACTAATGCTTCTTTGCCCACAGTAATTCACTTATAGATACCTTCATTAGTCATAAGCAGAGTTGCCAGCTGATGAAATTTGTCATCTCTTCTGGTTTTACAGTGTATAAAGTTCTCAGATGTGTACCCCTTCCATGGGCTGAAATTAGCACCATCTTCTTATCCCTGCCTGTTATGAAATTGCTACCTTTCAAGCAATTAGAAATACCTGTTTTAAGTTTTTCTCATTGAGCAAGATAATATGTCTTGTGTATTTACTTGTTAAAGGAATTACAGGTAATATTTTTGAATGCTTATATTTTTTAAATGCTTATTTTAAGCATAATAATGAAAGGAAGTTTTCTTGGCAAGTTACTTTCTGTGCCTTTTACTGTATCCCTAAGAGAAAGAAAATAATAGTAGCAATTTTGTGTATAATGGTTTTTCATTTAGAATCTATGTCAGAATGAACTGTAAGTCTGATTCAAGTGCAGATACCTGAGGTTGACCAATGGAATTGCTACTTCTTTGGCTTTAGGGCATCTGTTTTATAAAAACACCCTCCAGCTGATTTGGATACTTATCTCTACCTGAAAAACATTGACCCATGTGCCAGTAAGATTCTGAATTTAATCTTCGTTCAGTCAGTGGGAAGACAAGTTGGCAGACACATGGAGCAGTATGTATGTAATGATCTGAGGGAGTATCAGAAGGTACAGCAGTAACCATGGTGGGCATGCTGTGGTTACCTTGAGGTGGAATGTCACTCTTTGAGAACAGTGGACAGGAAAAACTACCCAGGGGGAAATAAGATTTGAATGTGTTTCGGAAAGATGAGGAACAGTTCTATGTCATAAATTTTAGTACAAATAAAGGAAAAGGTGGTCTAAAGGTAAACTATCAGATGTAGAAGCCCAGAGTAGTGATTTAGGATAGCATAAATAGACTGTAGGGTGGGAGCTGGTGAGTGACGGGAACGGAGTTGGAGAGAGGTCCACCATACCATGCCAGGAATTTTAGGTGGAATCATATTAAAAGCAAAAAACGATCCTGTTCCTACAAGTGATGCACATCCAAATAAGACTCTTTACAATCTGGCCTCATTTGATTTCCTAATGTATTCAACAAAAATGGACCCATACTGTTCTTCAAAATCCTGGAATGTCATGCTCTTTGTTTCCTAGCCATCTGTGAAAGGGCACATGCTAGCCTGTCTTCGCCCATGTCTCCTTTGACTGAGTTTTTACAGTACATATTTGCTGCACAATTAATGTGAAGCAGATGCTGGTATCTAATACTGATTCATTTTTGTATACATTTATCTGCCATCATTTCTGTTATCCCATTTTTTTGGTAGGAGCTTCATTAGCATTTTGAAATTGGCATTTTTGTTATGTAGGACTTTGCCTTGAATTACAGGAAGGCTAGCATTCCTGACCACACCTGGTACTGTCTCTGTGTTCCCTGATTTTCGACCACTCAAAACTACCTGGACGTTTCCAAAATCCCCTACTCCCTTCACCCTACCTTCAGTTGAAAACTACTTTAAGTGCTCAAGTATTTATCAATTATTTGAAACAAAATGTTCTTTTTCATTTCAGTATTCACCTGCTAAATCCATTTCCTTAATGTACTCTCAACTAAAGCCAATACCACATAGTTAACCTGTTTCCTATTATCATGTATTATTAATTTTTAAGAGGGTAAAATATATAACTGGAACTTTTCAAAGTATTTATATAATGATGTGAGACTTAAAATTGTGGTTTTCATTCTCCTAAATTCTAGTTATTTTAATCCATACTAAGTAACTAAACAGATCCTTTATGTTCATACTTCCAAAACCACTATCATAATACTAATCCTCATACAATAAGTTGCATGTATTTTTGGGAAACTTTTTCATCTTGAAATCCACTTGAAAAAGTTAAATACCTATAATGAAGGATTATATATTTCCTGTATTTGTTTTCTTGAACAATTTTGCATTATGCTGGGTTTCCTTTTGACTTTAAATTAAGATTGTATAGCTGACAGTGAAGATGCTTTTTTCATGAAGTTCCACATGGAATTTCAGATGTCATCACAATTAACAATTTTAATGTTCTCTTTCCTTTTCTGTTGCTTGTAAGTGAAAGATGAAACCCAGCAAGAAGAAACCTTTAATCCCTGTAATCAGTTAAAATGCTATAATTTAGGTTGCATGAAATAGGGTTCCCAGTTCAGAATGGCTTGAGGTATTTTCAAAAGGATATTTTGGCCCCTATTACTGACTGTCCAAAAGAGGAAAGGTGGACGTCAGGGTTCATAGATATAACAACAACTTGCTTATTTCATGAAGGGCTCACTTTATTTCTCATTTTTCACTGTTACCAGAATACTGATGGTAACAGTTTGAGCCACAGCAGATATCCATGATGCATTCTTGTCTCTTAGCAGTAAGGAACAGATCACAAACTCAGCCATTTTTAAATCACTTAGACCATCTGAGCCATGATGACTAGGGATATATATTAATCTTATTAAGCTAAAAGGCAGCTAATCCTGGAAGGCAGGGATGGAGCCATTCATTAAGGTCAAAAGGAATGGTGCTAAGAGGTAGGGATTATTACCATTGCAATTAAAATGTTCACTGTTTTTTAAAATAGATAAGTATGGGCTGGGCACAGTGTCTGCCTGGCAAACACAAGGTCATGAGTTCAATTCCTAGTACAAAAAAAAAAAGGAAAGAAACATTTAAAATAGCAGCAGTGATACATTTGAATCAGCTGTACCAAAAAAAAAAAAAAAAAAACATACATGGTTTATTATTGAACTGTCAGAACTGTCATTTCTGGAAAATTTATGATACTGTAGTAAATTATAGATTCTTGAGTTTTGATACTATTTACGTTCAAACACTGTAACAGTTTGCCAGTTCACAATGAAATAGAGACCTTAGAGAAGTCATTTTCTTCCTTCTAATTTAGTGTTTTTATCTGTAAAATGAAATGATACTTTATAGAGGTACACTGTCAACTGAGTTAATGCAGGATTATTTAGAAACATGCCTGATATACAAAACACTTTAATAAATGATCCTAGTGAACCCTCAGTAATATTATTTGAGTAAACATAGGTTAATCAGTGTTGGAGTGGCATGAGGTTTTATTTTTTTATGCACAAGAATATTTGAGCTTTTTTCATCTTTGTCTTAGAAATTTTGTTCTGAGAATTATGTAACTCATAACTGGGGCCTAGATTTTTTTTTTTTTTTTTGTCTTTTTTGAGACAGGGTCTCGCTATGCAGTTGAGGCTGGCCTTGAGCTCACTTTTGTAGCCCAGGCTGGTCCCGAACTTGCACCAATTCTCCTGCCTCAGCCTCCCGAGTGCTGGGATTACAAGCATGAGCCACCACGCCCGGCTCAAGGGCCTAGATATTTTTTAAGCTTTCAAAATAACTGGGCATATAACTCCAATTCCTACTGGGTGATAGTTTCTAACATACAAAGGGGACATATTAATAATGCTTATAAGGACGTATTTTTAAGTTTAGAAAAAATGTTAGAATATTTTTTATCGTGTTTTTCACCATGAAAAGCAACTTTACCAAATAGCTCAGTGGATTAAAGTGCCTGCAAGTGGGCGCAGGAGCAGGGGTTCGATCCCTGGACCTGCCATGCTGGCCCCACCCCCAGGGCACACTGAGAAGCCAATTAAGACTGGGCAAGGTGGCATGTGCCTGTAATCCCATCTCTTAGGAGGCTGTAAACAGACAGAGCACTAGGAGTCTAATCTAGTAGTGAGACCCTAAGCACCCTATAGACCCTTCCCTAAAATACAAAAAAAGAAAAATTTTGCAGATGATAAAAACTAACAAGTCATTATGTGGAGGTCATTGAATGTACACATATTCTTCAATAAGAAATATTTTTTTACTGTGCCAAAAAATGACCTTGATTAAGTTTGGGACATACTTTTATACTTGTAAATATATGATATGTAACTACTTTGAATGTAGATACTGTAATTCAACATGCACATTTTTCTATATCAGTGCATATAACATCAGTGTATAGTAGCATTACTAGTGATAGGGATGCATTCAAAATAATAATAAACATTTAAACTTCTATTCCATTGTTTTTCAAACAGTAATTTCTACCCCTCAGGGACATTTGCAATATCTAGGAATGTTTTTAGTTAGTTGGAAGTACATCCATTCTGGACAAAGGTATGTAGGACATGATGACATTATTGTAGTTCTGCTTTTTTGCATAGCTATTGAATATACATTGTATATAACTACATAATGAATTCCCTGAATTGACTTTCTAATGATGTACATTTAGATTTTTTCTAATTTTTTCCTATTATAACATGTAATACAGTGTGTTTTGTACGTATGTTATCACTAGCCCAGTTTCTTTAGGATAAATGCTTGGAAATAAAATTGTTGAGGTGAAAATATGTACTCTTTTAATTATAAATTTTTATGTATTGCTTTTATGAAATGAAACTGCTAAAAAATGGTGCTACTTTATTTGGTGAAATCTTTTTGGCATATTTCCTTACTATTTGTATGTTTTCAAACATCTCTGTAAATCTAATAGGTACAACTACCTCATTTCTTTTTTAATGAATTTGAATATATGATATCAGTACCATTTGAAAGCAGCTGATGACTGACTTTTCATTTTCATGTTTCATGGAATTCTGGTAGTATTTCTGATATTAAAAATGGCCATTTTAAGTCATAAAATCAAGAATAATTGAGTATATGTGCATAGGACCCCTCTTCCCAAATATGCCTTCATCCACAAACACTTGAAACTGTGAAATATCCTTAACAGTTTCTAGTAAGCAAGAGTTGATAAATAAGTACCCTGTGTAACTCACTTAAATTTGGGTATAAAATACTATTTATTTCCTTCATTTAATATATGTGCTCTTTCTCACTTTTTTCATTATCACATTCCAAGTGCCCTTTTAAACATTTTCCTAATTGTCTCCCCTGCAGTATTTTGATGCCATAATATCTAAGATTTTGTGGGCTGTTGAGAAAACCAGGATTTTCCCCTATGGGGGTCATATGGTCCCCATTAAGAGTACGTTCTTTGGGGGCTGGGGAGATAGCTCTGAGGCACAAGTGCCTACCTGGCAAGTGCAAGGCTATGAGTTTGAACTTTGGTCCTGCCAAAAAAAAAAAAAAAAAAAAAAGAGTACGTTCTTTGTGTGTACGTACACGAGCATCCTTGTGTTGTTACTTAGGGAAGTTTTGCTGTAAATGAATACATTTTAAGGGACTCAAAAAAAAGAATCAATATTTCTATTTCTTTAACAGTTGTAACAATTGCTGCCATTATTTCACCAGTCTGTTTGCAAGCTAAGCATATGTCTTGGAGTACCTAGTTATCTAGAATATTCTAGGCACAATATTTTCATTCTTTAGAAAGTTGATATCCCAAAGGCCCAATGACATTAGTTGACAGCATTTGTTGATTTTATGAAATAATAATATCAGAGGTAATATTAAATGTTTAGACCTCTATCCTGGTGGTTTTCAAACAATGATTTAGCCTCCTCGGAATATTTGCAGTGTCTGGGAGTATTTTTAGTTGTCAGAACTGGGAGAGGGTTGTTAAAGGGTGGAGGCCCAGGATGTGACCCCGCAGGGCTTAGGGCAGCCTATGTTATAGGGAGAGCCTCCCCTCAGAACAGTTATCTGTACTGCTGATGTTCAGAAACCTGGAGCAGTCCTAATGACTGTACTTCTTAGACTTAACCTGTAAAAAATAACTCAAGTAATATTTCTGAGATTTGGGTGGAAATGTGTGTGTGTGTTTTTTTTTAAGTAGGACATATAGTATGCTATATAATTTTGGAAAATGGGAAATTTAATTCTGTAAGTCTCAGGAAAAGATTTGATTGCCCGTGTCAAAGCTTATTTTGAATTTCAGAAACATTAAAGAATTGGAAACTACTTCACAGAAAGCTAGCATACTCATTTTAGTAGCTCTTTATGAATACCCATTCACTTCCCATTCCCTCCCTTGGATGAAGGTGCAGTACAAAAGATCATCCACTGTAGGGACAGATTTTTATATTCTGGATAAAAAAGTGTGTATCAAAAATATGGTAATATGAAAATGGATTAAATCTGAGAATAGTGAATACTCTTTATCCCCTTTTTACATTGTTTTTGAAATACTGCAAAATGACATTTTAAAAGTGAAATAAACTTCTCAAATTTGTTCATGTTTGAACTGGGACTAAGTACAGAAAGATTTTTGTAATCATAATATATAATAAAATATAAATAACTTCATTATAGTCACAATTAGTTAACTACAACAAAAAATCATTTCCAAGGGCTTTTTCTCTTTTTTTTTTTTTTTTCATATTTGGAATGTTAAACACCTTCTGAAGGTATTCAGGGTCTTTTAAATGTTAAGAAAGGTGAATGGTTCTTGAAATTACTCAAGCAGTGACTAGAGAGGATTATGATTTACAGATCTAGAAGGTGAACACATTAGGCTCCTTTCTCCCCCTGGTAAGTTAACATGGGAAAATACATATATTTTTTATAGTTGTGTTTTGTTTTGTTTTGTTTTGTTTTTGTACAGGGTCTCTACACAGTTCAGACTCAAAGTAATCCCTCTGTCTCAGCCTCCTCAGCACTAGGATTACAGGCTTGTGCCACCACGCCTGATTTTGAGGCTGGGACAGTGCGCCTAGGTTTTCGGGGTGGCATAGCGTGCTATTTGATGATCAGGCTCAGGTCTTTGTACTTTCCAGGCAGGCACTTAGACTGCTGAGCTATCTCCTAAGCCCAGTATAATTTTTAAAAATATTTTTTACATTAAGATAAAAAAAATCAAAAAAAGAAATATGTCATCTTTTGGCTTTTTCTAGTGAGGTTATGCTATACTCCTGTTTTACAGATAAAGTGCATTGCATGGTGTTTCATTTTGAAAGAATTATCTACTGAAAACTACTGATTTGCAATCAAAACAGTTTTTAAGTTTTTTTCTTTGAGACTTTAGACATCTAGTCTCTAGGATAGAATGCTTTTTGGCTTTTATTTTTTAAATATTTCTTCTGTAAGTGGCACCATCAACATCAGCATAATTAGTCATATTTCTCTCTCTTTAAAAACTTAACTCCCTGTTGAAGAAAACTATCATTCTGGTATGTGACAACCTAATGAAAACCATTTTACTTGGGCTTATTGTCATTATCTTCTAACAAAAATATTAACTAAGTAAAGGTTTGTTGAAAGATGACGCTACTGGGTTACCTTATAAGAAAATTATTTTAGGTTTAGAGCACATAAGGTAGATTTCCTCCATTGCTTGGAGGAGTTGCTGTTATTTCAGGTTGTTAAAAATGTCTTCTAAGAAGGGAAACTATTATATAAAATCATCACCAAGTAAAGACGTTTCAGTATCTCTAATGAATGAATATTTTAAAAGTTAGATTTTTTTTTAAAGGAAAAACTGTGTAATCTGACTAAATTTAAATGTTAAATAGAACATGTGATAATTTTTCTAAAATCAAACATTTAGTGAATTGTCACTGTTGATTCTATATCAAACCAAAGTTTAGACCTCAAAGCAAAGGCACTTAGCTAGGAGTGGATTTTGCTTAGCAACCAGCTTGTTGTCTACTGTTTTGCCACTGAATGCACGTACTCATGCCTCAGAATTGTGTCTGTAGCCAGCTGGACTCAACTGGACAATACTTCACCTAATTTCCAGACTAGTGAGGCAAAGACATCAGCTCATTGTATTTAATCATGAGGAAATTTATTTGTAAATTTCAAGTAGTAGCACACTGATCTCAAAGCCCCTGCACTATGAGAAATTCTCTTCTAATTCAGGAATGTGAAGTCCTTGCAATTGAAATGCTTCACTTTTTTTTTTTCTCTTAATACTTGGAAATATGATATTGTTCCGAAAGCTTAGCCTCAAAATCCTAGAGAAAAGTAAAGAGTTCTTAATGAAAAAATATTTTTAAATCTAACTTTAGAATTATCAATGAAAATTCAAGAAGTTTGATTTGTATTCAAACGTTTATTATCTACCTTGATTTTCACATATTTTCACTCTTAGAAAACAACAGTTTTGTTGGCATGTGAAGCTGCAGTTTCCTCAAAGTCAAGCGGAATATGTAGAAAAGAGGTATAGTATCACCACTGTCTTTTTAGAACTGATTATTTTTATTTTAAGGCTCTGTAATTAAACTTAACTAAGTGTATGTCATTGGTAAGTTGCAATTATAGTCAACACAAGAAAAACTAAGCAATGCTAAAAATAGGTAAACTATAGCTCTCTTATCAGTGACTCATAAATAGTAAGAAAATAAATGTAAAATGGAAACATATATATGACTTTTTTTTCTCTCAGTTCTTTTTTTTTCTTTTTATATATATGACTTTTTAAATATGAAAAGAAAGAAAAATAAGCCTCCCAAACCTAAATAGCATAGTTTTTAGAAGTGCCTACAAAGGTGGGAAAAATGGTTAACTGAAAATTCATGACAGCAATTATTTACACAGGGAAACACATATTAAGAAGAAGAAGAATATAACAGAAATGAGCTGAAAGCTTTGTTTCTTTAGCTGAGAGTTGTATGGGAAATGAAAAACTACCCAAAGTCTATTCATAAGTTGCTACTGTTAACATTATACTGTATTCATTGGGAAGTACATTATTTTCTATGTAGGTCCATCACTAGAATTAATTTGGATAAAGTTCATTGTCTCTTTTGTATTAGGAACATTATTAAGTATCATTTAAAGAGTTTAATAACTGTTATTTGAGTCCTTGAGTTGGAAAAAATTAATATTTAATGGATTTAGCATAAAATATATGCACATTATAGGTACTGTCCTGTTTTTGTAATTGGTCCATAAGTCTGAGTGAAGAACTTGGTTAACTGAAGTTGATACCAAACTAAAAACAGAGGAATTATTTTCTAGACAGGGCTATATAGCTAGCTAGTAGTATAAACTAATATGCATAAATGATTGAGGAAAGTTATTTTAAAATTAATCTTTATTTATATAGCCTTATGTATATTAAAACACTTCATACATAAAACAAAGTTAAAAAGCTTTAAGTATTTTGCTTCCAGGCAAATTAGTATCAACTGTTAAACCTGGTATTATGATTTAGAATGAATAAACTTGAACACACATTAAAATTAGCATCAAGGGGCCTGGCAGGATGGCTCAGTGGTCTAAAGCGCCTGCTTGCGAAAGCTTGGACAGCTTCAGGGACCACGGTTCGATCCCCGGCACCACATGCTGAGCCAGCCCTGCCCTCGGGGTGGACTGAGCCAGCCATAAAAATGAGTAAAACAAACAAAGGTTCTGAAACAAGAAAAATAAATAAATAAAATT
>PVJA010054466.1:0-11566 GCA_004027025.1 Myocastor coypus
AAACAAAACAACACAAAAAAAACCCAATTGGTATCTTGAGTATTACCGAGCCAAGAAGATATCAAAATAAAAACTTGTCTAAATTTAAAGGCACACTACATTAACAAATGGTCTTCAGCCACAAAATTATAAATGTAGTTTGGTATGGAGGTAGGTGGGAGGGGTGTCAATCCAAACTACAGCGTTAAGTGCTTGCTTAGGGAAGCATAGAGGCCAGGGTTTGGTTCCTGGCCCTGCCTGCCATGCTGGCCTTGCTCTAGAGTGTGCTGAGCCGGCATTGGAGTCTGGGTGTGGTGGTGTGTACTTGTAATCCCAGCACTTGGGAGGTACAAGCAGGAGGATCACTATGAGTCAGTAGTGAGACCTTGTACCAAAAAAAAAAAAAAGAAACTATAGCAATAAAGTCTTCAAACCATCTTCTGAACTGGGCTGCTCATTGTTCCTTTCATTTCTTCTTGTGGTCCTGAGTTCCTGAAAAAAAAAAAAAAAAAAAAATCAGTGGAAAATCACAGCTCGTTATGTACTGCAAGTTCTTGAACATAACAAGGTATAGCCTGGCTAAGTTATATATGCTTTCCATATTAGCTTGACAGGGTAACCTACTGCAAAGCAGGCTCAGTTGCCCTACCAGTCAACCACTTGGGTGTTGTAATTTCCTCTGCATCCATCCCTGTTGTAAAATCCTCTGTAGCCACTTCCACCAAATTCTCTGCTGCTGCCACGGCCCCCTCCACCAGTGCAACTGCTACTTGCACGGCTGCTGCTGAAGCTGGAACTGCCAGCACCACTGATTTGTCCGTAGTCTCTGACACCAGACCCTCCATTGAATCTACTACTCTTTGAATGGCCACAACTGCTACTCTTCTGGTAGTGTTTGAAATCTATGTTTTCTAGCCAAGGTGGCACTTCTTGAAGATCCAACAAATCCTTAGTAATATTTATGTTTCTTTTATTGAAGAAAGAGGTGCCAAGGTCAAGGCTTCCTACATGTCCTGTACAGCCAATTTGATAGACATATTCTTCAGCATCACTTGGTAGGTAAAATTGCTAACATATTTCACATTTGAAATATCCAGTCTTGTTGCTACTTCAGTAGCCACTAGAATTGAGCTTTTTCCTGAGTGGAATTGCTAGAGGGCTTCTTCTCTATCTCTTTGAGAGTGGTCTTCAGGGATACTGGTATAAGCATATCCTTCATGGTATAAGAAATCCTCCAGAGAATCTGCACCCTTTTTGGTCTCCACAAACACTAAGTTCGGTGAATCCTTGCCTGTTGCATTCAGAAGATCAAGCAGAAATGACCACTTATCTAGTTCTTCCACCCAAACTACTTTCTGTGTGATATTCTCAGAAGTAGAGCCAACTCTTCCTACAGGCAGAATGATATATTTGTCTAAGAAATCACAGGCCATCATCTGTATTTCCTTACGAAAAGTAGCCCTAAATATCATAGTGTGATGGACATCTTTTGGAGGCTTAGGATCTTGCTCAACAAATCTACATATCTGAGGTTCAAACTCCATATCCAATATTGAATCAGCTTCATGTAACACGAAATACTTGGCAGAAGTCTAATCCAATCTTCCCTCTTTCCATCATATGTACAAGACATCCTGGAATAGCCACTCACAAGTGGCATCCATGTTCTAGGTCTCAAATCTTCTGAACAATATTAGTACCACCATAAACCACACAAGGACAGACTCTAGATTGATATGGGAATCTTTTGACTTCCTCGTAGGATCTGTACTGCCAACTCCCTGGTTTCTGCCAACACCAAGGAGACTGTAGTTTTTTTTTTTTTTTTTTTTTTTTTTTTTTTTTTTTTTTTTTTTTAGTTTAGTTTTGTTTTTTTGTTTTTTGGTCTTTTTGAGACAGGGTCTCGCTATGCAGTTCAGGCTGACCTTGAGCTCACTTTTGTAGCACAAGCTGGTCTCAAACTCACACCAATCCTCCTGCCTCAGTCTCCCAAGTGCTAGGATTACAGGCGTGCCCCACCATGCCCGGCTGAGATTGAGTATTGTTTGAGGCACCTATACCATCCATTTTCCTTCATGGCCCTCAAAGCCTCACCTGGACCACCTGACTAAATCTGACTCAAGATGGGCAACAGAAATGCTGCAATTTTTCCAGACTCTGTGCACAAGCCATCAAGTCTCTTTTCTCTTTGGTAGTAGGAATCTGCCCTGGAGTTGGGTGAATATAATGAGTAAGCTCAGTGTTTCCCATTAATATTCTCTCCCATCTCCACATCACTGAAACTTTCAATATGTGGAGGACAGTTGTTGCTACCTGGAATGTCATCATATTCCTCAAAGTTAACCCCAGCGTTGCTTCCAGAACAGTCCCTGTTGAAAACATTCACTTAGTGGGCATGGTTTCGACAAGTCATCTTCATCAGATTTGTCACACCAGTGACTGTTTCCACTATCTTCAAATTTGCCAAAGCCGCTCCTGTCTCCATGACTGCCAGTACCATCATCTTGATCCAATCCCATGGTTACTGAAGAAACCAGACTTCCCTCTTAAATCACTATGAGATCCAGAACTGCTGTATGCATCCTTATCTTTCCTGGAACTACACCTTGAACTGTCTTTGTCATAGTATCTTTTAGAGGCTTCTCTGTACCTTTTAAATTTTATTTATTTTTTTCTTGTGTCAGAACGTTTGCCTGTCCCTTCACTCGTTCTTAGGGCCGGCTCAGCCCTCCCCGAGGGCAGGGCTAGCGCAGCATGTGGTGCCGGGGATCAAACCGCGGTCCCTGAAGCCGCCCAAGCTTTCGCAAGCAGGGGCTCTAGACCACTGAGCCATCCCGCTGGGCCCCTTCTCTGTACCTTAAATGTGGAGGAATATAACATCCTTTTCTGGTTGTACTTCCTCCAGTCTGATTATCTGAAGAGTTCAGGTTTAGGCCAGAAAACTGCTGGTCCAGTCTGAGCACATTTTTTCCACTGCCACATGACTCATCCCTGAAGAATACCATGAACTGGGGGGTGTTCTGCTGCTGAGTGAGTATACCCGATTGACTGCAAAGGCCTCTCACGAGAGAACTGTGGTTCTTGTATTTTGTTTTATCAAGTACCAAAATGTCTCTTGGCCAAATGTCAATTCTTAGCCACTCCCACAGTTATGGAGGGATTCCTCTCAGGCATCTTTATTGGGCTTGTCTAGAAAGGTGGATAAAGGAACGACCCTCAGTTGTGCTCATTTATAGTCTGCCTTTCACTGTGAAGCTATGGTTCGCCCCACTGGAAGCTTGTATCTCCCAGCTTTGGTTCGCCTTGAGTCTCCACCTGTATGCCACCCTACACTGCTCTCATGGACATTTCCTGTGTCCTTTTCTGTAATGTCCCTCCATCACTCTGCATGTGTGCTAAGGAGCCAGCATTCTATCTCTCATGCATGGAAGTTCAAAAGAAATTGACCTCAATGTAGCACAGTGGTTACTAGACATTGGGAAGGCAGAATGAGGGGAGAAAGTGATTAGATTAGTAGTACTGAATGCATGTATTAGCATATTGTAGTGAACTCCATGCTATGTGAAATTGATACATGTTCATCATAAATATAAGGAAAAAGAAGAGAAAAGGGCTCAGGGATTATTGATAGAGGAACAAATCCAGAGAGATATTGACATATTGCACTTCTCCTTTATCTCTCAGGTAGGTTTTGCTCTCAATACCTAATGACTAAGTCCCAGTGCTGAGGCCTGACACCATCTCTGCTATGTTTGGGACAGTGTTGGTTTCAGTAAGTATCTCTGAAAAAATAAATGAATGCCCTATTATGCTTTTGTAAAGAAAGCAAATAAAGGAGGTAGAAATGAGAGGTAAGAAATGTACTTTATCATCAGAATTACAGCTCCAGTCTCACCCTAAAATCCCAACTTCCATCTTATTTTCAAACTGGCCTTGAATAAAGTTCAGTGATTACAGGGCCAGCCAAATAGACCAGTGGGGTTCAATTCCCGGTGTGCTGTGCTCTCCCCACCCCTGGAGTGCACTGAAAAGACGAGACTGGATGTTATGGCGCACACGTATAATCCCAGCACTTGGGATGATGAGGGGGATCACTATGAGTCCAATCTGTATAGTGAGACCCTGTAGTCCCCGTGCTAAAATACATTTAAAAAACTCATAAATAAAGTTCACGGATTAACTTCCCCTGGACAGGAAGGATGATGGCTGAGAATTTTCTGAGTAGCAACACAGCTACAGTAAGATAAAGTTGTCAGATGTCCAGTTCTACCTTTTGCGTTTTGTTAGTTGAGATGCTTCTCTTGTAAAACTGCTGTCCACCAGGGCTTTGGGAGAGTGTCACACATCTCTTGAGGTCTACAGGCAGTGTTAGTTGAGGATCATACTTTAGAGCTCAAGAAAGTTGGAGCTGTAGGCAACACTCAGTGAAACACCAGTGAGACATCATTAACTGATGTCTGAATTGTACTTGTACCACTCAAACCCATTAGTAAATAATCACTCAGTGGAGAATTTATTTTCTGACATATATTTGATAAACTAGTCTTTAATATATAAGAAAAGGGACAAGAGCTTGCACTGTTATCATAGCACCTATACCCGTCTATCCTGAGTGTGCAAAATTGAGGAATTAGATCTTGTTTTGTTGCCTTTCATGTTGAATTGATGCTTGTTCATAAATGGGCCTCTTCTTCCCTGGTAGAAGAAGACAATTGCTTGTCAGTGACTCTTGATTCTTTGTTTGAGGACAGGAAGACGATAGCTGACAAACCCACTGCTATTTATTTATCTATGGTTTTTGAGATAAGGTTTCTCTATGTAGTTCAGGCTGGTCTTGAGCTCACTACGTAGCCCTCGATGGATTTGAAGATCCTTCAGCTTTTGCCTCCTGAGTGCTGGGATTCCAGGCATGCACCACTATGCCTGACCTAGCTGATATTTTAAAATTGCATTTGCTGCTGCTGTTCTTTATAAGAAACCTGAATATACTTCAGAGCTGCCACTTGTTTCGGAGTCATGGGATCATTGGTTTATGTGCAAGCCACAGCAAATAGATCCTTTATTGCCAGCATAGTAGAGCCTTAAAAGGGCCTAAGTCCACAGGGCATCAACACAGTTAGGAAATATGTCCAGAAGCCATGGAGTATGGGATAGTCCCCTTGTGAGAAAGTGTCTGTGCTATCAATTAGCTGATGCAGTAGAGAATTCATTTTCTCACATTCTGTTCCCTGCTTTCATTCATAACTTTGAGGAGCCCTGGCTGACTGATGAGCAGTTTTCACGCAATCATACTGCAGTGGCAGCCGCAGAGCCATCTTGTCCCTGCAGAGCATAACAGATCTGGAAATCACTCTCTGAAGTGGGTTCAAACCTCTGTGTAGCAATCCTGAAAATGAGGTCCACGATTATGCCTCCATTACTCAGCCAGACACACCCGGAAATGCGTTCATGAATCCCCTGGGCTGTTCTCAAGTTCAAGTTAACAGCACAGTTGAAGTCTCACATGCCCTCTGTTTTTGAAAGGAAAGAATATTTACATGACATCAGACTAGAAGGGTCAGGAAGAATAATCTTTCAGTACTCGAATAATAAATGCTCCATTTTACTTACATGACTTTGGTAACTAATAATCTTAGAGTAAAATTTGTGACATCTCATGATATGTCATTATGTGAAGAAAGTTATCATTCTAAGAAAAGATGAGGAAGAGAAGTCATGACCATCATGGTAATTCTAAGTGTAGGCTTATACAGAGAAGTGTATGATTAGCTGCTACACTAATACATTCCATAGCCTAGCACTGACTCATCTCACCAGTATCTATGTAAGCCTAAACAATTAACTAAATTATTTGTACCATATATGGTTATTACAAAATTTAAGTTAACTAAGGCACACAAGTAATTTAGAGTAGAAAGTGACACATTTAAAGACTCAATTAAATTAATTCTTTTGTTAGTCAAATTCATTACTGTAGAAAAAAAATCATAGCTCAGATGGACTTTCCTCTGTAAGTCTTTGCCTAATGACTCAATTTTCTCATATTTTTTCTATGAATACCAACAATTTTTACTGAATGTAGTTTTGATTTGAACCTCCTTTATCATTCTGCAGTTTTATGTCTCAGTCATTTGACCTTTAACGCACATACACACATACATATGTTTTACATTGGATATTCAGTCATGACAATTATAATGGTAATTACATTAAAGATGATACAACTGATGAAATTCGATAGCCAGAATAAACATCACACCCAAAGTCTACCTGACAGTCACATTTTTTTTTTTTTTTCATGGTCAAACACACCTTTGTTAATTTTTTTCTTATAAACATTTGTTTTTTTTTTTTTTTTAAATCTATATAGATACTTCCCACCTCATCACAGACTTGTATACATTATTTACAACTTTCAAATAAAACATTACGGGTTTGACATTCATATCTGTTTAAAATAAAAATGAAGCAACTAAGTCTGTGTAATCTTGGCACAGCTTAAAACAGAGCATCCAACTTGCATTTCGTATTTCAAACCACTTCCCTTGTTTCAGCTATGTACTGTTTTCTGGTGGTATGGGGGAATGAACTTAGGGATCACAAATGTAAGACAAGTGCTCAACCACGAAGCTACAGACACACCACTTTTATTTGAGATCGTGTCTCACAAAACGTGGGAGTTGGACTCAAACTAGCAATCCTGCCTCAGCTCCCCGTACCTCTAACTACATGCATGCACCACCATATCCAGCTTCCAGCTACAAATTCCACATCAAGTTTCTAGCTATAAACTATCTCCTTGAGTGCAGGATCTTTTACCTGTGCACTGACACGTCTGCACAATGGGAACTGTGTCTTATGCTGCCACCCCTATAGCACCAGCACTACGCCTTTGCTTTTGTCTTCAGAAGTGATGCCTCTTCAATACGCAAGTATTCTCAAGGCTGGGGAGACAACTCAGTGGCATAAGTGCCCGCCTATAGCAAGAGCAAGGTCAAAGTCACATTTTGAGGCGGTGAAACATGCGGACGATGGCTCGTCGGATCTCCTTTGTCTTGGCACTGTAAATGAGTGGGTTTAGCACAGGAGGCACAAAGAGGTAGATATTGGACATGAGGACATGGATGTAACGTGGGATATGCTTCCCAAAGCGGTGCACCGTGGAGACCCCGATCATTGGTACATAAAAGGCAAATACAGCCAGGATATGAGACACACATGTGTTGAGAACTTTGAAGCGTTCCTCTCGGGAAGCAATGGCCAGAACAGACTGCAGAATGAGCACGTAGGAGAGGAAAATGAAGAACAGGTCCATGCCAAAAGTAGATATAAGGACAAAGAGTCCGTAGATGCTGTTGAGGGTGATATCCGCACAGGCTAGCTTCATCATATCGGGGTGCAGACAATAGGAGTGGGAAAGGACATTGGATCTGCAGATAGGAAGCTGCTTGAGGAGGAAGGGTAGAGGAAATAGGGTGATGATGCTCCGAGCAGTGACGGCTAAACCCATCCCAGAAATGACTTTACTGGTGAGCATGGAGGCATAGTGCAGCGGATTACAAATGGCTATGTAGCGGTCGAAGCTCATGGCCAGCAGAATACCTGACTCCATCATGGAGAAAGAGTGAATGAGAAACATCTGGATTAGGCAGGCATGAAAAGCGATGTTGCGGGCATCGAGGCAGAAGGTCCTGAGTACAGTGGGCAGTGTGGCCATGGACATGGCCATGTCACTGAAGGATAACATGGACAGGAAATAGTACATGGGTGCGTGGAGGCTGGGCTCTGTTCGCACAGCCTGCAACACCACTGCGTTTCCCACAAGGGCCACAGCATACATCACACAAAGGGGCCCTGCCAGCCAAGGATGAGCGCTCTCCAGGCCAGGGATGCCAGTCAGGAGGAAGGAAGCAGGGTGGGTGACGTTGAACCAGCCCATGTCAGCAAGAATCAGGGCAACTCTCAGGGTTGGCTATTCTGAATGGGAAAACTCTGACCGACATTTATGTTAGAGACCAAGAAGTCAGGGAATGGGAGAAAAAACAGATGATGTCTCCACAACTGGAATTTCCTGCATTTATGATATCAAAGGTTTTAGGATAAGGCAGGCAAAATTTCTTTCTTCATATTTTAAGGTTTTCAGACCACAGGCTGAGCTAATACTTCTCCATGTACTACAAAAGAAGAAAAACATTGGCTAATGATTTAAAAATGTCAAATAATTATGAGGAAAATATTTCTACCACATTCTTTTATGAATTTTAGAATCACCATCAAATGGAAATGTATTAGCTATAATCATATCTATTTATTACAGAAAAAAATCAGGAGTTGGAGTTAACAGATCTTGGATGTGTTTAAATAATGCCTCAAAAGTGCTGCTTAATTCAGAGATTTCACTACTTTAATGAGAGATTTTCCCAGAACCCTTTTTCAATCATAATGACTGCCTGAGTAGCAAAGAAAAGGGATGGTGGAATGGGAAGGAAACTGGCCACCCCTGTATATTGTTTTTCATTGGTAGAGTTGGTGCAAAACCAGCAGTAAAAATGTCAAAACTATTTGAACAGCTTGAAGGCTTGTTGTGTTTATGGAAAAATTACATGTCATACATATTCCGTAGATAAACTAACATTCAGTTTGTAAGAGAGTGTTTTGTCCTATCTGTGCATAGTCCTACATAATAATGAATGTCAAAGTAGCATTATTTTTATTTTTTAAAAATTTTATGTATCTAGTACAGGGTCTCACTATGCAGCTCCAACTCATAGTGAACCTGCTGCTTTCAGCCTCTCCAGCACTGGGATTACTGGTGAGTGCCACCACGCCCAGACTCCTCGGTCACCTGCTTAGAGCACCCAGGGGCAGGGTCTGCATGGCATGTGGTGCTGGGGGATTAAACCACTCTTTGCACTTGCAGGCGCTTAGCCTGCTGAGCTATCTCACTGGCCTAAAATAGCATTATTAAGAGACACTGTCACATTCCTTTGCATCAGCATTGTACTAGGTTTCAGCTGTCCCCTAAAAACACTGACCCCCATGCATTTCTTTCTCTCAAACATCATTTGTTGTTGGGCCCATGTACTCACACACATTTTCTTGACCACTTGTTATGTGTGCATGTCTTGCCAAGCTTATACTGTCTGCAGAAAGTCTGCCGAGCTCCTATAGGTAAGCATTCTCAGTGTACACTTACAAGCATTTCCACCTGCGTGCTTGCAGCTCACCCACTACACTAATCCACTTATTCTAGTAGGACTGTTCTTTAACCCCCATGTATTTAATTAATCATGTTTTTCTACTCATGGCATTCATGTTATTACTGAATTTCTTATAACCCTTTCTCCCTAAGAGTACCTACATTATGTATTCCCTTGTCATGCAGATGTATCATATTTTTTTTAAAAGAACACAAAATAATGGGCTGGGGAGATAGCTTGGTGGTCTAAGTGCCTACTTATCAAGTGTAAGGACCCAGGTTTGATCCTTGGTACCGCATGCCATGCCAGCCCCAGAATCAAAGGCATGCCATGCCTGCTGCATCGTAAGACTGTGCACCAAATAAATAAATGAATAGAAGATTAAAAAGAAATTAAAATAATACAAAATAGTAAAAAATTCATTAGAAACAATACAAAATGTCATTAAAAAAGTAATAGGAATTCAGCAATGGTTGGTGTATTGCATGATGCTATTTTCAAATTAGTTGTTCAGGTTACCAGATATATATAAAACTGACTCTCGCTGAGTTGGTTTCTGCCTCTGTCAAGGAAGCACTTGTTTTCCATCTCTATATTCCTTTTTCACAACCATTCCAGCAACCCACAGTGTTAGTGGTACCAAAACATGGGGAGGAGTGTGATCCTAAGATTGTTAGGCATCCTGTGCTCCAAGGTCCTGGGACTCAGAACGCATTGGGTCATAGCCTGTACAGAATCCTCTGAGAGACTTCCTTCCTCCTTCTGCTAATACATACCAGGTATATCGGTTGGAAAAACAGAAGAAAACAACAATAAAAAGAAAGTTATAAGAAACTAAAAAGAAAAAAAGAATAAAAAAATTAAACATTAATTTTCCTTTCAACAGACCAGCAGAAATCTTTGAGGTGTTCTCATGTTCCTTGTCTCATGGTAGGTTCTGATACAGCTAAAAGATTTTTTCCCCCCAGAAAGAAGTATTTTAGGCATCCAGCGCCCCTCACTTTGGAAAGGCATGTACACAAAAAATGCTCAATAGAACTACGTACAACTGTCTTCCCTTTCTCCTTCCTCCCTGTACTCTCATGCAGCAATATCAGACTATCATGCAAAAGCCTTTCTGAGAGGACTGGATAAGGAAGGGATTCCGGGAACCCTGGGTATCTAAAGTGACAAGAGATGGTGGAATGGCTTGCAATGTTTCACTGTTCACTTTAGGAAGCATTTCTGAGATTTCCTAGGCAAGACCAAAGTCATGCGTCCTGTGGTTCCCTGCAAGCAGTGGCAACCACTCCTTCTATATTTACATTGATTTCAAATCTTCTGGTTCTATAGCTCTGTCAGTCTAGACTGCATTCTTTTAGAGTTACGATTCTTTGTAATCTAGGACTGGTCAACCTGACTTGCTTCTTGCTTCTCCAAGTACCTCACAATTCCTTATAAAGAGTCATACAGGGCGCGGAGGGATCTGGGGCGAGCGGAGCGCGGTGCTGAGGCCCCTCAGCGAAAAAAATGTCCGCCTGAGGAGACCCACAAGTTCTGGGACTCAGGGAGGAAGGCGGCCGTCGAGCCCGTCTGCGCGCGGCCCGAGGGAACTTTCGCCGGAGGCTGGACCCCGAGAAGTGGCCGAAGATGAACCCGCAACAGCAGCGCATGGCCGCGATAGGGACCGACAAGGAGCTGAGCGACCTGCTGGACTTCAGCGCGATGTTTTCTCCACCTGTTAATAGTGGGAAGACCAGACCAACCACCCTGGGAAGCAGTCAGTTCAGTGGAGCAGGTATGGATGAACGTGGAGGCACCACATCTTGGGGAACAAGTGGTCAACCAAGCCCCTCCTATGACTCATCTAGAAGTTTTACAGACAGCCCTCATTACAGTGATCATTTGAATGACAGTCGATTAGGAGCCCATGAAGGCTTGTCCCCAACACCTTTCATGAACTCAAATCTGATGGGGTCTCGCTGTGTAGCTTGGACTCATAGTGATCCTCCTGTCTCAGCCTCTCCAGCACTGGGTTTACAGGCATGCACCACCACATCTGGTTTTGGTGGTCAGCATGGCACGCAGTACCAGGAATCCAGTGCCTTCCTTGTGCTTTCCAGTTAGGTGTTTAGACCACTGAACTCTCTTCCCAGCCCTGTCTATGGATTCTACATGATTTTTCTCTGCACAATCTTTCTCTTCTGTAGTATTGAGGAAGTACACAGAATATGATATTCTCAGATGGATGTTGCCTAAGGAATTGACAGTGTAAAACTAGAATCATTGAGTATGATAGTATAATACAGGAATAAAAAAAATAGCCATCAATAAAATATATGTTGAAAATCAGTTGGTTTCACCATAAGCACAAATCAAAATCTTGGTAAAAAATCAAAATTAAATTG
>PVJA010054467.1:0-11567 GCA_004027025.1 Myocastor coypus
GGAAACTTAGAGGATCTCAGGCAACAACACAGGAGGCTTCAGTACCATACTGCCAGAGCCTCCTCTCACCTGACACAGACCAGGGCAGGACTGAACAGGGCCAGACTGAGATTCACCCTCAGGACAGCATAGGACTTGTCATCTGGGGGCTTTTAGAGGAAAAAGTGATGAAGAGAACTGGTACTTGTGTTCCCACTGTATCACCTCATGAATGTCATTACTGGAGCTCTGTTTAAGGTCACTTTTACTGTCCCTTCTGCGTGTTCTCACAGTGTCTCACTGTCTGACTGCAGGCATCCGGTGTGCTGTGATCCTCTCTGCACTCCTACCTAGTGTTTCCAAGCATTTCCTTTCGACCCTGGGAAAGAAGCGTTCGATTCCTGCTTGTGAGCAACGCCACCAGGCCAAGGTGAGACCCAGGTTCTCTAAGCTGCTCAAGCCATGTCCATGAGGGTTGTGAGCTCTGTAGTAATGTGCTCTCCTTGTGTCCTTGTGATCCTTCCCATGGAATCATTTTCTTTCCTTTCTGTCTCACATGGACATGTGCGGGCCCTGACTGCCCTCCTATCTGTTCGTCCACTCTATTTCAGTGCAGGTGTAACTGCCCTCTCCCCAACACAGGATCCTCCTTTGCATTTTCCAGGCTTTTTTTTATTTTCCTGAGCCCAATCCCTGACTCTCTCCTCTTTCTCATAGATTAAAAATGTCTTGTGAGATAGAGACATAGCTGACACCTTCTACCTGGTAATGTGTTACTATGGGAATACTTGGGGGATATCTTCTTCTGGTAACCCATGTCTTCTCCTTTTGAAAGTTTTAGTTCATGACAAAGTGTGCAATCCTTCAACAAGTGTAGGCAGCCTGGCTTTGCTCCCCAGCATGCCATGTAGTTCCCTTACATCATGCTCCTCCCTTTCCTTAGTCCCTACCAAATGTATTAAGGATGTTAACTTCATTCACCTTTTACATGAAACAGTAAAGCTCTCCTGAGGTAGGAGTTCTTTTTTTAATAATAAAGTACAAGCTGTGTCATTGCTTCCCAGTCCCACCGTGAGTCCCTGTGTGTTTACCTATTAGATGCTGAAAGTTTGTTTCAAGCCTGGTGGGCTCATCTGCTTATCAGGTTCTCACACAATAATGAAAAGACTCTAGTCATTCTTGTCAGAGCACAGAATACTCAGATGTACAGGAAACAAGAATTCAGTTCTATTTTTTCCCTCTCATTTTTGGGAAAATGCTTTATTTCAAAATGTATTCGTAAATACTATTCTTGTTTTGAAGATTCAATGCAACAAGCTTCAGTGAAACTTCTTAATTTTAGCAATGAGCAGGTATACATTGGCCACATTACCTAGCTTGGCCATGAACTTAAATTCCTCCTGTCTTAGTCTCCCAAAATCTTCATAGATCTAGAATATTTGCTATAGTGATCCCTGGTTCGTGGTTAGTCCTTGCAAGTTTCAAATTTTAGAAAATAGATTACTTCTTTGATTCTTGAGATATGTTTACCTAGTAGAATCTTACACGTTTAGTTTTTGCTTTCGCCTTTCAACACAGGGTCTTGTTGTAGTCTTCAAACTGACCTTGAACTCACTTTATACCCTATGCTTGCTTCAAACTTCAGCAGTCTCCTGCCACAGCCTCCTGAATGCTGGCTGAGATAATAGTTGTGCACTAATATAGTAGACTGAGATTACAGTTTTTTTTTGTTTTAATGATTTATAGGCATAAGATCTTCCACCTTTTATTGTTTTTAGAAGAAATATCTGCTCTCATCTCAACAGTTGTTGCATTGATGTGTCTTAAATACACATTTATTTTTTATTTTATTTTTTTTTTTTCTTGTTTCAGAAGCTTTGTTTGTTTATTCACTCATTTTTATGGCCAGCTCAGCCCGCCCAGAGGGCAGGGCTAGCTCAGCATGTGGTGCCGGGGATAGAACAGCGGTCCCTGAAGCCACCCAAGCTTTCCCAAGCAGGCGCTTTCCCAAGCAGGCCATCCCGCCAGGCCCTTTTTTTTGTTTCAGAACCTTTGTTTGTTTATTCACTCATTTTTTATACACATTTATTGTCAAGTGTTTCTCTTTTTAGAACTCGTAAAGCATTTAACTACAATGTGCCACATAATTTTCCTTACATTTCTTTTAAGCAGTCGCTTTTAACATCTTATATCCTTGAATTTGCAGATCTCACTCAAGTTCAGATAAGGGTATGTCTAACCTCCCATATTGCAGAGATCGTTGTCATTCTTATCAATGATTTAAACACTTTATGTACTTGACCTGTTTTTACTCTTGATGTTTTTTCTAACGTAATGGTTGTAGCAGTCCCTGTTACTCTGTGTAGGCTTGAAGGAAAAGTGCTTCTATGTTCAAATCTTTAAGACTAAAGTACATTTTTAAATTTATGTGAAGTTTAATTTCTGCATTGGCCACAGGATATATACTCAGGGTATAGCAAAATTCCACAGAATTAGCAGTTCTTAAAAACTTATTCTTTATACATTGTCCCTTTTTTTCTTATATTGTCTCAGTGACTCAGGCCCCTGTTGACTGATCACCTGCTGTATTTGCTTCCTGATTTCACTTTCTAAGAGTGTCTTCATTTGCTCCTTAACAACATGTCAAATAGCAGGCAGGCTAACGTCACTTTAGTGGAGACTGGATGTTAACCAATCATTAGCTCAGCTACTTAAAGCTCTGTTAGTGTGGACATGAAAGACTTACCAAATGTAAGCTCAAGGGCCCACCATAATTAGCTTCTGCCCAAATGAACTCAACTATCAGTCCATTTCTCAATCTGAAATATTTTCCACACTGTATACAGGTAAATGGAGCCCATTAGGTCTAGTATTCTTTCAACTCTGCCACTCTTCATATTTTGATGTTTGGAAATCTGAGTTATCTCTGAGAATACTGAGTAAAATAACAGAAAATGGACTGTTTCTCCTGGATTCCTACAAATCATCTCTGTGTAGTAATGTCATACATAGCAATACTCCATGGCAAACATTTTTTTCTACCAAATTATGTATGGTTAGGAAATTATGTCTCTTTAATTTAGCATTATGAGTACTTCATTAGTGTGACTTCTGACAAGATTAGTAAGTTATGAAAATATGGAGGATGAAGTAGAATTTCTATGGTGATTCTCAAAGATTTTTGCTGACCTTACTCTGTATGATGTTCAAAATTCACTGAGGAAATTACACACCTCCTACCATTACATATATCTTCTTTACCTTATTTGCTTTCCAAATGAGGATTGTTAATTCAAAAATACATATTCAGTATCCAGTATATATTTGGTACCTTCTCTATGACTATAAAGTACATATTCTGTGAAACTACAAAACTATAAATGAAACTTTGTTTTTCTATATAAGAGCAGTCAGATGTGCAGAATACAGTGTAGAACTTAGGAGAGTCAGTACTGAGGCCAGAAGAAAAATCCTTACTAAAAACACTTCAAGTGTAGTTATTCTTACCTGAAGTATTCTGTAAGTACAAAGTACAATCCCTGTGTCAAATGTATCTATGATACCTCATAAATCACTTGTATGATTAAATTTATTTTCACCTATTGGTAGTGTAAATCTGTAAGCATAGCTCATGCTATATGTTCTTTGGACATTTTCATTCTAAAATTTGTTGGTTAGTATTTCTTAGAGAACTATGAGACAAAAATATTTCCATTGTCATTTATACATATCAAGCCATCTGTTTTTTTCAGTTTCATTACTCTTATTCAGTAAAAGATAAAATAGCAATGAAATAATTTCAAAACAGGTTAGGACAGTTACAATAATTAATACATGGCATACTGCTGTCCTTGTAGTAGCTATTCAGAGGAAAAATGCAGGCATGGTATCTTGTCTAAACAGTATTAGTAGAAACCTTTATTTTCAGTGAACTAAGAGAAAGTAGCTACACACACAAACACATACACATGCACACACATCCCCCTCCCTAAGGTTAGTTATCAGTTACTAGGCAACCTACTATCATGCGTTACTTCACGAGAGTATAAATATAAATAAAGGGACTGTTTTCTTGTCAAGCCATTTCTAGCAAAGTAAGCAGTGATTCAGCGGAGAAGTTAAGTCTTTCTATATAGACCTCATCAGCACATCTAGTTCTTGATCATTATGGTGTGCTTCTACAACTATTTCTCCAAGTTACAAAGTTCCAAGAGGTAAAAGTTTGGATATATGTGTCTGAATGAGTTAATGGGGTAGGGAGTGAAGGAAAGATGAAAAGAAAAACAGGTGTTTTTCATACAAAACTATTTTAAAGTACAAATTCACTAATAAACAGGAATGTATGTCATTCTGTCACCTAAGTTGTCATTGTATTGGCGGGGAACATAGCTCTGTGGTCGAAATGACTGTCTGGCAAGCTCAGGGACCTGAGTTTGATCCATGATAGTGCATGGAGAGCCAGTTCCAGGACCTTAGGTGAACTGTGCCTACCCCAGAGCCCAGCATGGCGGCACACACCTATAATCCCAGTGCTGGGAAGGCAGAGACAGAAGGGTCACTATGAGTCTGAGCTGTGTAATGAGGCCCTGAACCAGATGAAGAAATTTTTTAAAAAATCAAATAAAGTACAATTTTTTTTTGTCTTTTTGAGACAGGATCTCGCTGCAGTTTAGGCTGGCCTTGAACTCACTGTGGTAGCTCAGGCTGGTCTCGAACTTGCACTGATCCTCCTGCCTCAGCCTCCCAACTGCTAGGATTACAGGTGTGTGCCCCCACGCCCGGCTTTAAAGTATTATTTTTTAAATAATGATATCTAAGAGTAGGTGAAGGATAAATTGAGCTTGTCATAATATATAAAGAGCTTTTGAAAAATATCTGTCACAGTTTTTCAAGCCACACTCCTTTTGCAAATGTAAGTTAAGTAAGGATAACAGGTACAAACAGATGAGTCACTAAGCATTAACCACAGTCAAGGGCTCTTGAGAAAGACATGGGAGTAGGGACCTGCTGCTAACAGACCCATCTGTAGAGCTACCTAGAACATTCCTTGTTATCAGAAATAATTAGGGGATGCATTGAAAGTGACATGAGTCCTGCTTGGCCAGGAAAGATGACTATCACCTCCATCTGCATGAAAATTTAGATCTTGGTCTATTTCTTGGGATAAGGTAATGATGGCAGGGAAAATTACATAGCATTTGTAGAAGATGAACTTAAACACATGTACCAGTAGTCAGGTAGATGATATTTGTAGTGATTGAATTTCATAATGTTAGTGTGAATTATGACCGCAAGCTTGTTATGCTTCTCTGTACCTCAGTTCTTCTCATAGCCATGTCATGACCAACACAACCTTCCACATTTAGACATTTCCTTTCAGTGATGAATGTTGGCTTTGGACAACATGACTGAGCCAGAGGTTTACAGTTTTCTTTTACAGTGAGCTGTAGTTGAAAACTTTTGCCACTACCACTCGAAAAAGTTCTGAGCAGTCTTCTGGTCTGAGCCCATTTATTCTGGGAACGTGAGCCACAACAGCTAATATATAGATACTTACCACAAATGGTTGCCATAGTAACTTGCTGAGTTTGTGTGTATTCATTAGGCTGGATGTGTTAGCTGATGAAAGCATTAAGGTGTACCCTTACTTAGCCCCTGTTCATATCTTGTTTTATTATGCTCTTGCTTTGTAAATATTTTTTAATCTTAAGAAAAAAAAAAACCATGTTAAAAGCCTTGGGATATTCCAGTTGCAAATGTTACAGATGTCATAAAATGAAAAAAAAAATAGAAATAATTTACAAAGAGTAGTTAAGTGCAGTTCGATTTAGCCAATGAAATGTAGAAATGTACATTTCAAGACCCAGTCTTCCATTAGCACATGTGATGGTCCTAATGATTGATTCGTTTGGATTCTCTTGCTAATGTTTGATACCCTTCTGTGATACTGAGAGTATGGAAATAGAGGCTTAATGAGATGTGATAAAGTGTAGATTTTATGTAAACTGTAAGGTAAAATCAACTTCTTACGCTTAATGAATTTTCCAGTGTATAATGTTATGTTTTAACCACAATAATTTAACTGTTATGCTTAACATACAAAATACACAAGTGTGTAGAATTCTGATAAGCCATGCATGCTGCAACACACTTGTACTCACGAGTACCTGGGAGGCTGAGGCAGGACTGCAACTTCAAGGCTAGTTCTGGGCTATATAATGAGTTGAAGACTAGCCTGGATTAAAAGCAAGATTGTGTTTCAAAGCAGCACCAACATCACCACAAAACAATTCTTGAAGTTCCGGGTTTTTATGCAGTGATGGGGGCTTATTTACTGAAGTCATGCAAAGAAAACAAATGCCAGATTTAAAAACAAGATGCTAGTAACAAATATTTGGCATTTAAATCAGATTCCACTATTTTCTAGACAAGTAAACTTATTATTTACTTAAGTTCTGAACACTTTAAGGCAGGATGATTCAGTCAACATTTCTACCTTCACTGTTTTGAGGCAAAGTACAAGACAGGGGCCAATGAGATGATTCAGCGGTCTAAAGCGCCACTTGAGAAATCTTAGGCAACCAAGGGACTGCAGCTGGATCGCCAGCACCGCTTGCTGTACCAGCCCCACCCCCACCCACAGGGCAGGCTGAGCTGGCCATATTAAAAAAAAAGTGTAAAAATCTATAAGACATACATAATATACAGTATTGTATTTTTTTTCCTTAGGTGGTACCAGGGAGTGAACTCAGGACCTTGTGCTTGCCAGGCAAGTGCTTACTCTACTAATCTATCTCCCTGGCCCCTTACAGTATTGTTTATATGTGTTAGAATGTCAATTTCCAGTTCACATTGTCTTCATTTTTATTGATCTCATAAGCACACTCCCTTAATGCAAATGACAGTTCAGATTTTCCACCAAGTTGGTATAATGGAATAGCTAAAAAATATTTGGAACAGTTGGCTCAATTATTGTATGTATGAAAATGTCCTGAAATGTCTCTCCTATATAGCATGTAGTATGTATTGCACTGTTTGGGTAAATATGCTACAGCCTTAGATTTAGTGTTAGTCAACTTAATAATTACATTACCATCAAAATGTAATTCCCACATATCACATTTTAACACAAGGGTCTATTTTCTGTGACTTACCCAGTTCTGTATGTACCAGTAATGGAGGAGATTGAAGGGTTTTTTAAACGTTTTCACCATGGAGCTCAGGTTTACAGATGCCTCAACAACCTGCACCTCCCTTTTCATTGTCTACAACCAATGCTATATCACTGCCTAGGTGCACAGGTTGTACAATATGGAGTTTCCCATGTGCCAATGAGGTATAGTATGAAGCTGAACTGAGTGCAGCTTGGTTTCTCAATATTTCTGAAGATACTACTTTGTCCTAGATCTTCTGCTGTTCATCAGACTGTCTTTTTGTACACATCCTTTATAAGTTTGTGTTTCTTAATTCACCCATTAGCAGATCTGTGTCTTGCACATCCCTGATTTTGTGATCCTAAACATTCTTTTCCACATTGACATTCAGAAAACTTCATCTGGACCTGCGCTTGCAAGGACCATTTGATTCTAACATCAAGGTACAGTATCACAAATCATCATGCACCTGTAAAATGTCAAAGCCATTTCAAATTAATTAATGACTATGTCAAACTCAGTGTGAAAAAAGTGCAGTCATTTTCCCCACATCTTAGTTCTTTTTCTCATTATTGAAGCAAAATAATTGGTACCAAAGTTAAAAGATGAAAGGATCCTTTAGCTCATAGTTTGTGGGGATTTTGAGTCAGATTGGTTAGCTGCAAGGGAGAGTGACACATGGCAGAAGGGCATTGCCACATGCCATTCAAGGGTACAGAGAACAGCAAAAGCACCAAGAAAAGTGAGATAAGAATCTTTCTGTGCCTCATATTTTGTGTGTGGGAAATCATAGATTTGATGGCACTTACTAATGTGGTGGGCTATTCTGCCAGGTGATGTCTGCCCCTAAAAGAAGATCTGACTTAGGATTGAGTTTGACAGCATGTCTGTGTCCACAAGGCCCCCACAGAGCTCTCAGACCTAGTGACCCCACAAGGATTATAGACTAAAGCAACTTAAAAACCTCTAAGTTCTAGCAGGGAAAGGAAGACATGGCTTGGAGATGTAAAACTTCCTGCTGCCCTTATGCTACCCTGGGATTTTATGGTCTGTAATGTGAACAGAGATGACTATCTGTCCCAGAGTAGAAGGGGCACTCCACAAGGAAACAGACGAGCTCTGTGTCTGCCATTAGTGCACACAAGATGTGCTTTCCAGCAGTGGAGGAAGGTATCATTTAATAATATCCCCCATGTTCTCAGAGGACATGCTGATTAGAGAAAAGAGATATTGGAGTAATTTATATTTGCAAGGTTTCAATGCCTCAAAAAAACAAGTATTTCAATATTTTCCCTGTCGAGGTGTGTTGTTCATAGCCCAGGTGTTGAGCACACACATAGTTTACATGAGCCCTCTTGTGCCACCACAAAAAAACAATACCACAGCAACAGCAGTGTGTTCTATAACAATCTTGGACTAATTCCTCTATAATAATGTAAGCACTGTTATTGTAAACAAACACCTATGTGATTGCCAATGGAATGTAGTACATGGTGTGGTTCATTTTCTGAGTACCTACCTTGGTCCCTATCTCAGAGCTTCACCTGGGAAGCTGCCCATTCTCAACAGTGTTTGCAGAGTGGAAATTGGGCTCCACATTGCATGTGTAAGTATTTCTGTGGCAGAATTTCTTTCAGAAGTATGCAGCAGAAATTTAGGAAACCTTTAAAACCATTATAAGAGTGGGGAGGTCACCACACTAGAACATGAGGAGTGTCAAACAGAGACTCATCCAAAGAACTCTTAAGACATAAATTCCAAGAAATATCCATAGCTTTCAGGATCTGGCCCTGTATACGTTAGAATTCTTAGGAATCTGTGGGCCCCAGGGTAGCATCATCCTGTGGAAAGGAGAAAAAAAAAAACAAGCTCCCAATGGCTAACGAAGGGAAAAAAATCACAATGCTTGAGGACTTGGCCATGGGCCCCTTATATTTGCTTCCTTCCAGGTCATACCAAGGTAGTCAGGAAGCTTCTAAGTGTAGCCCTGAAGGCTCGGGAAAGGAAGATTTAAATGTCTTTCATCAAGTGCTTCAGGCTATCTAGAAGTCAAGTGGCAGTCACTAAAGAATATAGACTGTACTACCCATGTCAGTGATACATATGAAGAATTCCTCCCTATTACCAGGCCATAGAAATCCCAGGCACAAAGGTTAAGATGAGGTGGCCATCATTTTGAGTACAAAGGTCATAAGGATGGGAAGACATCATTAGGACCATGGCCAGGAAGGAAAAGCAGGAGTAATTTGAAGCAACACAGGGGATCCATTCAGAACACTGTGCTTTTTTACAGTGTGTAGACCCACACATCGTACAATGCTATGATCGGCAACCTATTTTTATTTTATTTTTCTGAGGCTGTGGGCAGTTGTGTAGTAGTTAAATTCATCTTTAGTTTTTTGATAGGTGGCAGATTAATAGCACATAACTCAGAGGAGATAAGCAGAGATTACAAGGAGGGGAGCCAAATACAACACGTAGGCTCAAACCAACAGAGAGGTGAAACTGTGGAGCCCATGGCCCCTCCACTAGAAGAGAGATTAATTACATGCCTTGCCTTCAGGGTCCACACTGGAACACAAAGAGGAAGACTGACAAATGAAGCCCTCATGTATTACTATGAGTCTAAGGGAGGTGAAATTGTTGGTGGAAAGTACAGCCAACTAATTTAGGGGACAGATTCCACACATGCGGTAGCTGTGCTCAGAGCAACCCACTCATTACACAGCTTCTAGCAGGCCTGCAAGGTGGGATAGCCAGGCCTGTCCCACTCATGAGGAGCACAAGGCTGGGCCATAGCTGTGGGTGGTGGCTGTGCTGCTCACACAGCTCACAGGAACCTCAACAGTCTGGGCCCCAAACATGGATGAGGTTCATGGAAACTTGACACTGTTCCATTTCTGGCAGCCTGAGGTAAATGTTGTCACCTTTGTACTTCCTCTCACTCTCCCAAATGTAACAAAGGTATTAAGGGAACTGCTACAGTTTGTATTTTTTCTCATTACAAACACAGTCGAGGCAACTAAAAACTTACCTGACCAAATCACTGAATTGAAAGACACTGCCAGAAAAGTAAGTTTCCTAAAACCAATCTGGTGCTTCAGAAAGGGAACGAACACCATAGTGGTGAAAACGGGGCCGCATACTTAAGTGAAGTTAGCTGAGGAGAAAAACGCACTCCTAAAATTTGTCAGCTCAACTGTCTTCCTTATTGAAAACAAAGTAAATATTGGAGGTCAGAAAGTACATAGACTACGTGATATTGAGAGAAGTAAATACGTTGTCAAAATTCAGCATCCTAGTCCATCCCACCACACACACAAGGGCTCCTTGCTCTCTCCTTAGCACTGGGACTTGAAGAGAAGGCCTTGGTGTCAGTGTGGCTTCTTCAGATAGGCTGGTAGTGGAGTTACGACCCTGTCCAGGTAAGGAGTAAAGCATGCCCAGAAGAATGGAGCTCCATGGATGAGGGGAAAAATTAGATTTGCCGAAAACTTTGCTGCTCTTGGGGTTCAGAGGTAGGCAAAATTCTTGATCTGATGCAGAGGGCATCCTGTCAGAGAGAACCAATAATGTGTGACAAAAATCACAGAAGCAGTTTTCAGAAACTCAACCAATTCCCAAAGAATATCATTCACCAGGGTAAAACTGAGAAGTTTTTTCTCTCCTGCTTGGAGAGCCCCAGGCATAGATGACAGAAAATATTGTCCTATGATTCCTTTCGAGGAATACAGGAGAGGTAGAAGCCTTAGTTTGATGTTTCCACAGGGAAAGGATGCAGGTCAAATTGGAGACTGAATAAGAACCACATGCCATACTGAGGCAGCCTGCCTGTCACAGATTTGAGACTGAGAATACAACAGTGTGGTCACAGCCAGCCACACCGGCATCCTCCCCTTTGAGGCCTGTGAAAAAGCTGTGGGCCTCACAGTCTCGTTCAGTAACATGTAAGACCTAGAGTCAGGCCTAGACAAAGAGAAGGTTTAAACACAAGCCATAGGTGAAAACTCAAGGTACCACTCCTTCAGAGGTAAAGGGACAACAGATAGTGTGGCTAAGGGTGGGCGCACCTAATGGGAAAAGCAAGCAGGGTTATCAGTGGAGACTGCTTGTCATTTCTTATATTCAACCTGAAGAAGTAGAGAGCAGTGTGTGTGAAAGTTGAGGGCCACGGAGCGCAGAATACTAAGCATGACCAGCAGTGCCGCTTCCCCACAGGAGTCATGGAAAGACAGATTCCTTCATTTTCCATTTCCTCTTACCTGGGTACACTGAGGTTAAATCAGAGCTGTGCAAGAAACGTGTGACAGGTCCTACTAAGATACCTATGATGATACCATGGAAAAGTGTGACACACTTGCACACACAGAGAGAAGAAATGGTCAGACATTCTGTGTCCAAGGCAGCCCTAGATAGGTGTACAGTTGAAGGCAC
>PVJA010054468.1:0-11567 GCA_004027025.1 Myocastor coypus
AGCCCGCTGCCCCCTGCCTCCTTCGGCCTCGTCATGGACCCTTCCAAGAAGCTGGCAGCCTCTGTGCTGGATGCTCTGGACTCCCCCGGCCCCACTCTGGACCCTCTGGACCTGCTGCCGTACCCAGAGACCCGACTGGATGCCCTTGACAGCTTCGGCTCAGCCCGGGGCTCACTGGACAAGGCAGATTCCTTCATGGGTGAGGCCTCTGTGTCCCCCTCCCCAGCAGTCTGCAAGAACCCATCCATCATCACACCTTGGCCTCTGGGGGGGGGGGTTTTTGCCATGTGTAGCCCAGCCTTGGTCTGGGAGTCCTGTTCAAGTCCAAAGGGCAGAGCGGCAGGAGCTGTGTTCCTGGGGATGCAGGCTGGTGTTCTTAGTGCAGCCCCTTAGACTAGGGGCAGGGCTGCCAAGGATCCAGGGGAACTGACCCATCTGGGCCCTGGTGGGACCAGCTTCCCAAGGTCAGATGTAGCCTGCACTGCAGAGGGACTGGAAAGGCCACAGAGGCACAGAGGGGCTGAGGTGACTCCCTGGAGGAGGCAGGGTATAGCCAGGTCTGGAGAGAGAAGTTCACCAGCTGGCAGAGGGAGCAGGAGTCCACGTGCTTGAGTTGGAAGCATCGGACCACACCAGGGGCATGGGTGGGGCACAGTCTCCATGGAGCCAGAGGCCAGACCAAGGCTGGACTTCCTGCTGGGGTCTTGGGGTGAACGCGCTCTGGCTGTGGCTGAGAGAATAGGCAGAGCAGAGGTCAGCAAGAATAGGTGAGGGGGCCCAGCGGGATGGCTCAGTGGTCTAAAGCGCCTGCTTGGGAAAGCTTGGGCGGCTTCAGGGACCACGGTTCGATCCCTGGCACCACATGCTGCGCCAGCCCTGCCCTCAGGGCGCGGGCTGAGCCAGCCATAAAAATGAGTGAATAAGCAAATAAAGGTTATGAAACAAGAAAAAAAAAATAAATAATAAAATAAAAAAATAGATTAAAAAAAAAAAAAGAGTAGGTGAGGACGCAGAACCTGTTGCTTCTCGGAGGGCTGGGGAGCCCCTCATTCCCTCAGAGGCAGGGCAGTGACCACTGTGTCGCCTTCCTACCCAGAGGAGACCAACTCACAGGAGCACCGGCCCCCGAGCAGCACGCAGAAGCCAACGCTCTCGGTGAGTCAGCCGCTCACAGAGGAGCCCGCGGGCCTCCGGGGGGCGGGGGGCTCCTTCACTGCACTCCCTTGCGAGTGCTGGGACAGACAGTCCAGGTTTGTGGACCACAAGGGCTGCGAGGGTCTGGGCTCCAGTTCTACTTTTGGGTAGGGCGGGAGATCAAAAGGACACCCCCACTCCAAGCCCGGTGCTCCCAGCCTCCTCCATTAACAGCCGGAGCCCTCCATGCCCAACACCGCCTTGCTCATCAAGAACCCCTTGGCTGCCACCCACGAGTTCAAGCAGGCATGCCAGCTGTGCTACCCCAAGACAGGTAAGAGCACAGCCACGGCCACATGCCCTGCCTGGGGGTTGGAGAGAACCTCAGTGTGGGCGACGAGCAGGTGGGAGATGCGCATGCGCATGGGATGGGCGAGGAAAGCTGCTCTGGGGATCCTGGCTTCTGTTAGGCTCCCATCTCCCGGGGCTCCCTAAAGAAACCCTGGGATGGGCAGGCCCTTCACACATCGCGGTCAGGGTGGTGATAGAAAGGAGTTGATGGCTTCCAGGAGTCCCCGCTCCAGCCCTCTGTTTCTTCTATTGAGCACCTAGCACGGCAGGAAGCTGCAAGAGACCTCGATAGGGCAGACGGACTTTCTGGTTCCCACCTTGCTGGGGTCTATGCTCATCCTCATCCTCATCATCCCTTGTTTCTGTTGGGCTCACGGTCTCCCTGTCCCTGCCCACCTTGTCCAGGCCCAAAGGCGGGCGATTACACCTATCGTGAGGGCCTTGAGCACAAGTGCAAGCGGGACACCCTGCTTGGGCGGCTCCGTAGTGCCGAAGACCAAACCTGGAAGCGCATCCGGCCGCGGCCCACCAAGACCAGCTTCGTGGGCTCCTACTACTTGTGCAAAGGTGAGTGGGCTGTGGCCTGGGCCCTCACTCCTCTCGTCCCACCCACTGCTGGTCCCAGCGGCAGGCGTGGCCCTTGTGACTCCAGGGGAGGTTAGGATCAGGAGTTCCACATCCCAGCAAGCACCTTCTGGGCCCCTGGCTCCAGGGATGGGTGAGTAACTCAGGATATGCTTGTACCCAGCTCCCTGGGGTGGTCTGGGCTCTGAAGGGTGAGGGTCCCTGTCAGGGAGAGCTGATTTTTCCTACTGCAGGCTGCAAAGAGAATCCATAGAAAATGCTTGGGCCGGGCATGGTGGCGCAGGCCTGTAATCTCAGCACTTGGGAGGCTGAGGCAGGAGGATCGGTGCAAGTTCGAGACCAGCCTGGGCTACCAAAGTGAGCTCAAGGCCAGCCTGAACTGCATAGTGAGACCCTGTCTCAAAGCAAACAAACAAACAAAAAAAAAAAGACCGGAGGTGGGGGGGGGGAAGGATTTTGCAGTGTGCAGGGCTCAGACCATGGCCAAGAATGGAATCAAATAAAATGAAACGCTGCATTGCTGGAACTAATTGGAAGAAACACTAATAACAATAAAAGGAATATGTTTGTTGCTTCTACCTAAAATAAATAAATAAACAAAAAATAAACTTTTTTTTTTTTTTTTTTTGTCTTTTTTGAGACAGGGTCTCGCTATGCAGTTGAGGCTGGGCTTGAGCTCACTTTTGTAGCCCAGGCTGGTCTCGAACTCGCACCGATCCTCCTGCCTCAGCCTCCCGAGTGCTGGGATTACAGGCATGAACCACCACGCCCAGCTCAAAAAATATACATTTAAAAAGAAAATAAAGGGGGCCCAGTGGGATGGCTCAGTGGTCTAAAGCGCCTGCTTGGGAAAGCTTGGGCAGCTTCAGGGACCGCGGTTTGATCCCCAGCACCACATGCTGCGCCAGCCCTGCCCTCAGGGTGGGCTGAGCCGGCCAAAAAATGAGTGAATAAACAAAGGTTCTGAAACAAGAAAAAATAAATAAATACAATTTAAAAAATTAAAAAAATTTAAAAAAAAAAAAAAAGAAAAGAAAATGCTTGGGACTGGCACAAAGGAAGCCTTGTAAATGTCAGTTCTTGTTTCTGTTTTCCCCACTACTAGGTTCATATCCAGGGGTTTTGCCCTGGGCCTCCTCCCTAGCCCTTTCTTACTTTGTATTTTGATATTTATTTATTTATTTATTTATTTATTTATTCAGAATGGGAGATTAAACTCAGGCCCTTGCACTTGCCAGGCAAGCACTTATTCTGCGGAGCTATCTCCCCAGCCCCTTTGCATTTTGAGACAATGGCAGAGTTCCCCAGGCTGGGCTCGAAATTGGAATCCTGCTGCCTCAACCTCTGAGGGTGCTAGGATGACAGGTCTTACACCCACCCACACTATGCCCCCACCCTTACCCCCATGCCTGCACCCACCCCTGTGCCTGGCTGGAGTTCTGTTTCATGATTACATTATTGGCCTCGCCCTTGCTCTGTGTCATGGCAGATGGGTCAGCACTGAGGAGTCGTTTATCATGCGCCTTATGCACTGATTTCTCTTTCCAGCTCGTTTGTTTTCTCTTTCCTGTCCTCGGTTTATGAATAGGCACGAGCTTAAGTGCTCTCCCTGTCACCCTTTCCCTTTGTCACACAGCACTCTTACAGCTCTGAATAAGGAAACTGAGCCTCAGAGAGGCCACCCTAGGCTTTACCTTTGCCCCTGACCCAGCTGGTGGCCGTCACCCATTGAGCTTCTGGACCACTTCTCTGTCCTCCCTGCAGCCCTGCCCACATGTAACTCCTCACCCCCGCCCTAGCCATTCCCCAAACACCCACATCGCAATTCCATAGCATACACTGTTGCTCAGATCTTGAGGACTCCCTCAAGCCGAGTATCCCTGCACCTGGCTCTCTTTGCACCCAGGGATGGTGCCTACTCCTCTGCATCTGTGGCTTGAGTTTCCTTGTGCCTGGACCTTGGCAGAGGCTCAGATGGGATGGACTCAGAAGGACAATGAGGAGTGGGTGTACATACACACGCCTGAACTCCCAGCACTCAGAGGCTGAGGCAGGAGGGTCACTGCAAATTTAAGGATAGCCTGTGCATAGCGAGACCTGTCACAAACAGACATATAAGAAGGCAGGAGGGAAAATAAGGGCTCACCCCAGGAGGCAGCTCTGCATGGTCCAAGCCACAAGAGTTGGCCTGATCATCCCACACATCCCCACAACCTACTATTCTCTGCTCCTGGAAAAGATGGTTGTAGCTTGGGGGTGACGGGGAATTCCAAATCTGACCAAGTCATAGACTGAGGTTTTTGGCCCTGAGATTCCAATTTCTTCAAACACCTCTGATGGCACAGAGGCTAATACACCTCTAGAAAGCCCCTTTGTTGCTTTTTGCCAAGCTTGGCCTGCTAAAGACAGTCCTAGGGGTCATGGGAAGGAGTGATGACCAAGCTCCACAGGTGCCAGACAGAGAGGACCTGAGCATGGCATTCTCAGGGAGCAGCAGGCACCAGCACCCTACCCAGTAGTACCAAGCCTGCCTGGCCATAGTGGGATTGTGGGGGCGCTGTGGGCTGATGTCCCCGCCTGGCGGAACTGTGTCCTGTTGCCTCTTTGCAGACATGATTAACAAGCAGGACTGTAAGTACGGGGATAACTGCACCTTCGCCTACCATCAGGAGGAGATCGACGTGTGGACTGAGGAGCGGAAGGGCACCCTCAACCGTGACCTGCTCTTCGACCCGCTGGGCGGCGTCAAGCGCGGCAGCCTCACCATCGCTAAGCTCCTCAAGGAGCACCAGGGCATCTTCACCTTCCTCTGTGAGGTACCTGCCACCTGCCCCCCGCCGCCTCTGCCTCTCCTAGGTCCAGGGTGCATGTAGGGCTGGGTGCCTCTTGCCATAGGCCACTGCAGAAGCCTGACGTAGACCCCTGGGCTGTCAGAAAGGCAGGCCCAGAGGAGGGAGCCAGTCTGCTAGACCGGAGATCTTTCCTGCACCATCATTCTGCAGAGGTGAACACTGAGACCAGAAAAATGAGAGTAGCTCTGTACCTATTCCTCCCTGGGAGCCAGTCACAGGCCAGGCTTTGGATCTTTGTCCCTGTCTCCCAGCAGTGTCCCTTTATGCTCACCTGCTGGGCTCCAGAGAAGTGAAGCATTGCCCAGAGGCCACACTGCTAGATGAGAGCAGAGCTGAGCTCAAGCTCGGAGGCCAGGCCCCCCAGGACCAGACAGATGGGGCTGCGCAGTGCGGCCCTGAGTCCTGCACCGTGGGTGTGGTGTGGTTGAGGGTGCTTAGCTGAGCGGAGCAAGCTGTCCACAGCCTCGCTTCCCACACTGTCGGCACATCCCGCCAGGCCAGCTTCAGTGCCCACTGCCCTTCCTTCCCATGTCCTGGCTGTGCCCTCCCTGGAGAGCTGCCTGTGTTCCTGAGCCTCAGAACTCCCCCAAGCTCAGCTGTGATTCCAGCCCCTCCACTGAGAAGACCCTGCTGGGCCTCCGGGGACCTAACGTTGCCCCCCTAGCCCACCCTAGCTGGGCAGGGGCAGGGGCAGCATCATGTCCATCTCTGGTGTAGGAGCCCCAGTTCTGCCTTGCTGGCAGGGTTTGGTGTAGTTCAGTCCTGCTCTGTACCCAGCATCCTGCCCCTTCCCTGACTTTAACGTAGGCAGACAACTGCCTGCTCGCTCAGGGATGGGGTCTGGGCATCACAGCTAGGCTTCAGGCTGGCCTTGAACTCGTGTGTAGTCCAGGCTGGTCTCAAACTCACACTGATCCTCCTGCCTCAGCCTCCCAAGTGCTAGGATTGCAGGCATGTGCCACCATGCCAGCTTGTAGTCCTTTTTTATATTATTTTTTAACCTTTTCAGTGAATCTGGGACAAAGCAAGTGTGACTCCCCAGTTTTACAGTTGAGGAAACTGAGGCTCAGAGACATGAAAGAACTCCCTGCCCCTGGCATTTGGAGTGGTGGTATCTCAGGAAGAGAAGAAAGAATAAGGGATCCATAGCCAGGTCATCTGTGGGTTAGAGCCAGGGATGTGAGAGACAGACTCTGGGACTCTCTTGCTCACTCCCCTGACCCAGAGCAGGGCTTAGGGGAACCAGCCATCCTTTCCCAGGTATCCCTGCGGGGTCCCAGCCCCTCCCCTTCCTGGGCAGATTTGCTTTGACAGTAAGCCCCGGATCATCAGCAAAGGCACCAAGGACTCTCCGTCCGTCTGCTCCAACCTGGCTGCCAAGCACAGCTTCTACAACAACAAGTGAGTGGGAACTGGGGGTGGCCAGAGAGTCCCCTGCAGTGGCTCAGATGGCCAGGAAAAGCGGAGGTCAAAGAGTAGACCTGGGGCTAGCAAGATAGCTCAGTGGTCTAAAGCACCTGCTTAGGCAAGTGCACAGGGGCTGCGGTTCAATCCTCATACCACATGCCTTGCCAGCCCCGCCCCCCAGGGCAGGCTGAGCTGGCCACAAAATAAAATAAAGGGTAGACCTAGGGAGTCTGGGCTAAGGGCAAGAGACATATTTATTGGGCAGCTATTACCTTCTAAGCATTTAATAATCTCAGTGGTCCTCTGGGAGCAGCACTTGTCCCTCTTGGACAGAAGAGAAAACTAAGCCTCCTGAGCAGCTCAGCCAGCAGGCAGCGCAGGACCAGATCTCTGCCACTGTCACTGCTCTGATGTCAGCATCAGGCAGGGAGCAGGAGGCTGGGTCAGGCCTGGTATCCCTGCTTTTGTCCCATCTCCCCCCCCCCCCCAATTCTGCCCTAGAGTGGGTGACAGGGCCAGGGGCTCAGAAACAGGCAGACCTAGCCCACATCCCTGCCTGGCCAGAGGCCAGGTTTATGATGTTGGCTAGCTGTTGCTACCTTGGGTTTCCTCTTCTGCAAGGCTGGAGATGATCTGATCTAGGGTTCCAAGGAGGGTCATAAAGACTCCTGGCCCAGTCTGCTGTGGTAGCACATGGCCATAATCCCAGTACTCTAGGAGGCTGAGGCAGGGTAGCAAGTTCAGGCCTAGCCTAGATAATTTAGCAATCAATCAAAATCAATCCATCAATAACTCTGGTGAGGCAGTCAGCATGAAGGCCCCATCTTCCATCCTCAGTACCCCAAAAGATAAAAGGAGTTCCAGGCCAAGAAAAAGTTTTCTGTTGTTGTTCATCTAGTACAAGACCAGCTCTGGATCTTGGAGCCATTAATCTGAGGGAGCTGTCTCCTGTCCCCCAACAGGCACGACCCCTCCCAGTCTTGTGATAGGCAGGGTATGGCACCCTGTGCTTGTCAGTATCTGCAGGCTGAACTGGCTCCAGGCTGAAGCCTGAGCAGGGGACACTATAGCAAAGTTAGGGCTCAGGCCCAGGGGAACTCCAGGACAGGATTTCCACCTCTTCCATGCTGGGACGGCTTCACAGGGCAGGCGCTGCCAAGGGAGAAGCCCACCCTCAGGCCTGCAAGCGGGGTGGGCAGCATCCTGTCCCAGGGACATGGAGGGTCTGGCTGCAGTCTGCATCCATCGATCACACCCTCCCCTGCCGGCCCCCCAGGTGCCTGGTGCACATCGTCCGCTCCACCTCCCTCAAGTACTCCAAGATCCGCCAGTTCCAGGAGCACTTCCAGTTCGACGTGTGCCGCCACGAGGTGCGCTACGGCTGCCTGCGGGAGGACAGTTGCCACTTCGCCCACAGTTTCATTGAGCTCAAGGTGTGGCTGCTGCAGCAGTACTCAGGTGAGCAGTAACTAAGCCTCCAATGGGCCAAGGCCCTTGCTTCAGACAATGTGCGTCTGCCCTGAGGACAGGACAGGCACTGACCTGGGAACACAGTTCTCTCTCTGAAGCCAGAATTTATTCAGCGGCAACAGAGGACATGCATAAAATATTGTCCATCTGACATCCTCTTCAATAAGGAGTTGACAGATTTCAGATATGCGATAGTTCTCTGAAATGAAGCAGAGCATAGAGGACAGCCATGGGCGTTTCCTGGTGGGCAGCAGGAGAAGGCCTCTCAGTGGGAAGGGCAGGAAGTGAGCTCAGGCCCAGCGAGCAGCAAGGTTGGAGGCCCCGAGGCAGTGGGAAGCCTGTCCCTGGTGTGGGGGGGAAGATAGTGAACAGGGCGGGGACACATAAGGGCCAGCAGGGCCTTGACCTAAGTATAAATATTGTCATGTAGCCAAGTGTGAGCACACACCTGAAATCCAGCACTCAGGAGGCGAGGCAGGAGGTTCGCTGTATGAGGCTGGCTTAGGCTACATAGTGAATTGAAGGACAGCTTGGACTATGCAGTGAGGCCTCGTCTCAAAAAAAAGAAAAAGGGCTGGGAGATAGCTCAGTGGTCTAAGTGCCTTCCTGGCAAGCGCAAGTACCTGGGTTCAATCTCTAGTACCACATGGTGTGCTGACCCCAGGTCCCAAGCCAGCCACTGAAACCCAATATGGTGGCACACGCCTCTAATCCCAGTGCTGAGGAGGCTCAGGCAGGAGGATCATTATAAGTTCGAGTTGCATAGCGGAGACCGGAGACCGTGTACTAAGTAAATAAGTACATAAAAGGATTTTCAGAAAAAGAAAAAAGGAGCCGGGCGTGGTGGCTCACGCCTGTAATCCCAGCACTCGGGAGGCTGAGGCAGGAGGATTGGTGCGAGTTCGAGACCAGCCTGGGCTACAAAAGTGAGCTCAGGACCAGTCTCAACTGCATAGCGAGACCCTGTCTCAAAAAAAAAAAAAAAAAAAAAAAAAAAAGAAAAAAGGGCCAGTGGTACAGCTCAGCAAATAAATGCTTGCTTAGGTAAGCGCAGGGGCCAGGATTCATTCCTAGCACCCATGCATCACCAGCCCTGCCCCAGCCCCACCCTTGGGCATGCTAAGCCAGTGATGGAGTCTAGGTGTGGTGTCGCATACCTGTAATCCCATCACTAGGGAAGCAGCAATCAGGAGGATCACTATGAGTCTGAGCTGCATAGTAATACCCTGCACAAAAAAAAAAAGAAAAAGAAGGGCTGGGAGATAGCCCAGTGGGCTAGGCACCTGCCTGACCCAGAATCTATCCCTGGTACCACATGCTGTGCTGGCCCCCTGGAACCCTAGGCAACCTTTACCAGCCACCCAAACTGGGTGTGGTAGCACATGCCTGTAATCCCAGCACTGGAGAGGCTAAGACAGGAGGATCACTATCACTGTGTAGCAAGACCCTGTATCAAATAAATAAATGATTTTCTTACACAAAAAGAAATAGTTATGCTCACCTAATGATGTTTTAGTTAACGATGGACTGGGTATCTAATGTCGGTCCTAGAAGATTAAAATGAAACTCAAAAGTTGCAATAACCCAGTGATGTCATGTGTGTCATGCTGTGGTAGTGCTGGGCACTGCTCACTTTTATGGTGACACTGGTGTCACTGTTACACAGCCAGTCATAAAGGATGGCACACATACTTAGTTACAGCATGCAGTACTTGATAATGACAATAAAGGAAGTAGATTATTATATTACTGGTTTGTATATTACTACACTATCTTTTTATAGCTGTTCTAGTAGTGGTGTTAAAGGGGCCCGGCAGGATGGCTCAGTGGTCTAAAGTGCCTGCTTAGGAAAGTTTAGGCGGCTGTAGGGACCGCGGTTTGATCCCCGGCACCACATGCTGCGCCAGCCCTGCCCTCGGGGCGGGCTGAGCCGGCCATAGAAATGAGTGAATAAACAAGCAAAGGTTCTGAAACAAGAAAAAAATAAATACATAAAATAAAATAAAAAGAGCTGGGATTATAGGCCTGCACCACCATTCCCAGTCTCAATTGCACCCCAGGGGAGGGGCCAGCACAGTAGGTCCGGGGATCAATCCATTGAGCTATTTTGGCCAGCCCTTCCAGGCTGGGCTTTGAACTTAAGCTCCTCCTGCCTCCACCTCCCAGAGTGCTAGGATTCCAGGTGAGCCACACAAACATACCAAGCTTATTTAGAGGTTTTTAAGTGTGAGTGGAGTTGTGGGTCTGATCAGTGTCACTCTGTGTGCTGGGTGGAGAACAGAGGGAAAGGACTGAAGTGGAGACACTAAAGATAATGTGGCTCAGGCTAGGGTAGTAGCAGTGGAGGTGGCAGGGGTGCCCAGATTTTGATGTATTTTCATAGTGGAGCCAACAAGAATTCGTTGGGTCAGGGCTGTCTCGGTTTCAGGTGGAGAGTTGTGCAGGTGGCTGGATAAGGAAGCTGGAAGTGTGTGTGTTGGGGTGGTCTGTGTCACAAGTGCACACCTGGAGGTCATGGTCAGGAGTGTGAGTAGTGTGTGGGTGGCACTGAGGAGTGACAAAACAGCATATGGAGGGCCGGCAGTATAGCTCAGCAGACTAAACACTTTCTTAGGGAAGCTCAAGGGCCAGGTTTCGATTCCTGGCCCTGCCTGCTATGCTGACCCTGCTCTCAGACACGCTGAGCTGGCAGTGGAGTCCAGGCATGGTGGCGTGCACCTGTAATCCCAGCACTTGGGAGGCAGGAAACAGGAGGATCACCGTGAGTCAGAGCTGCATAGTGAGACCCTGTACCAAAAAACAAACAACAAAAAAAAAACCCCAGCATATGCTGAAGAGGGAGGGCCTGGAAAGAGCAGGCTACATGAAGAGCCACTGTGCCAGACGGAGACTACATGGGGATCTGGGTGGGAGAGTCCAGGCCACAGGGCTGCAGCATTGTGTTTCTGGGATCAGTGAGCTGGTGACCCTGGCCAGTGCAGGCGTGGAGCCTTAAAAACTAGTGGGCTGGCAGCTGCTAGGCAAGGAGGGGATGAGCCCCACTGAGGGAGCAGGGGCTGGACAGGATGCTGTGTAGTGACCCCAAGGGACAGGGGAAGGGGCCCATGTCCCTTAGTTGGGACGGACAGCCACTGAGAGCGAGTGGCCTTACACAACCTTCAGGCTCACCCTCTGCTGGGGCCTCAGGTGCCACTGGTTCGCTGTAGGTGCCCTGTGTGGCTTCTTGCTGAGCCCCCTAAGGGACACCTGTGTCTGCCCTGTCTTCCCCAGGTATGACGCATGAAGACATTGTTCAGGAATCCAAGAAGTACTGGCAGCAGATGGAAGCACACATTGGGAAGGCCAGCAGCGGCTCAGTAAGGCCCTGGGGAGACCTGCTCTGCAAGTGTGTCCTGTCTCTGTCCTGTGGCATAAGTGCGTTGGGCAGGACAGTTGTCAAATGCCTGGGGAAAATTCTTAGGGGGCCTTTGCCTTGAAGTTAACATTGTCTCAGGACCCACACTTGCTTTGCTGCATGTGTGTGTATGTGTGTATCTATCCTGTGGCTTTGGACATATGGCTTTGCCGCTTTCTTTTTTTTTTTTTTAATTTCTGAGACAGAGTCTTGCTGTGCAGTTCAGGCTGGCCTTGAGCTCACTTTGTAGCCCAGGCTGGTCTCGAACTCACACCAATCCTCCTGCCTCAGCCTCCCAAGTGCTGGGATTATAGGCTTTTCTTTCTTTCTTTTTTCTTTTTTTTTTTTTTTTTTTTTTTTTTTTTTTTTTTTTT
>PVJA010054469.1:0-11574 GCA_004027025.1 Myocastor coypus
ATTGTCCTCACAATCATTCTATAGAGTGCAGTGTGTGGGCATGACCCACCTCCCTATTAAAGTTGCATAGAAAAAAGAAAGAAAGAAAGAAAAAAAACCAGGAAAGAATATACTTCCGTTTGGACTAAGAGGAAGCAGATACATATACAATCAAAGGTTTTGCAATTGCAGTGTGCCACCGGTGAAGCTTGTGACGTTGTATAGCAGCCCAATTTGTAATAGCCAAATCTTAGAAACAACCAAAATGCCCATCATTTGAAGAATGGTTTAAAAAATGTGGTATTTTTATACAATGGAATACTACTCATCCATAAAGAATGATAAGCTGGAAGACTTCATATATAAATGGATATATATTGAACATATGCTCATTAGTAAAATAAACCAGACCTACATGTGTAAATATCATATAGTCTCCCTAATATAAGAACTCTAAATTTTTTTTTCTTTCCTTACCAATATCGATTGGAAGGTGTGTCTTGCCCACACCCTGTGCTCTGTATAACTATTGTGAGGACAATATGCAGTGTGTCAACTGTAAAAAAAAAAAAATACATAACAATAATAATGTTTATTGAAAGTGTTAATGTTTAATTGTTTGATCAATGTTATATACCTATATCTATTAATCTAAGCTGATCCGATGATGAAAATATGTAATATAATCATTGTTAAATTTAAATAAATAAATAAATAAATAGCTAATTCCTACCAGTACTTGACATATTCTCACTAGCTTTCTTCTCAATTTTCCTCCTCCACTCCCACAATCCCAGGCTTCTACTGAAAGTCCAGAGTTGCTCCTTATCTCACCTCAGATAGGCTGAAGACAAATCAAGTCTGTCTGCTTCACAGGGTCTTGGTGGTCAACTACAAAGAAAATGGCAACCCCACTAGCCACAGGAGAGAAAGAATAGGATTGAGGCTGCAAGGGCAGGAAAGATTCCCCCACCCACTCATGAGTCCACCTTCTAGACTGATTTTGCTTATGACACTTTCCAAGATGCCTGCAGGGCATCTTTATCTTATTCTGGAACGGTCAGTGCTGTCTGCTTGTGTTAGCACTCGAGGTTGCTGTAACCACCCATTATAACCACCCATTCCTGCCTGTGTCATCCAGCCCTGCTTCAGAACTACAAAATGCCTAGCCCTCTCTGTACTCCCTTCTTCAAAGCAACCCTTGTAAAGATGCAGATGGTTGAGAGAACTTGGTTGGAGCCTTCTGGAGATAGCCACACTGTAACCATAGGCATCTCACCTTTCACACATGTTTAGCTTTCCAATATTGGAATGTCTTAGTCTCTTTCCCCATCAATAGACAAAATAATCAACACCAGAAATTAAGGGAGAGGGTCACACTGGCTCAGGGTTACAGTCCGTCATCTGCAGTATCCAGGGCAAAACCAGCATGGCAAAGGGGCATTATAGAGTCCAGCTGGTTACATGATGGGGTCCAGGAAGCAGTGAGAGGCAGGGGAGGGCAGGGAGGTAGACCCTGCCAGTCAAGCAGACTCACTTCAGCTCAGAACCTCCCCGTTCCTAACAGCCTGTCTGCTAGAGCACCCTTATAATCCAGTCACCTTCCAAACACCTGAGGCTTTGGAGTCCTTTTAGATCTGAACCCATAACCTGGGGCATCTACCTCAGAAATAGGTAGATGATGAAATGGCTACTAACAATCGGATCTCAGGTTTGTTTATGAGAGCCCAGATTTCAAAGCCCAGGGAAGGATGTGATGTGCCTGGAGCAGTGACCTCACCAGGGGAAGGGTGGCAGTCACATTGGGAACAGCAGGGCTGGGTGACACAGGAGGGAGTAGGTGGTTGCAACAACCTCAAGTGTCAAGACAAGTAGACCTCACTGCTCACTCCAGAATAAGTTATAGAGGCCCTGAAGAGGGAAGAACTTGGTAGGTGTCATGAGCAAAAACAGTACAGAAGGTGGTCCTTGCGTACTGTCCTCACACTGCAAAAGCCATAGGGCAGGAGCCTGGCCAGCAAGGGTAGGACAAGGGTCTTACTCCCAGAAAGGAATGTTCCACCAGGAAGACAAGACAGCCAGAAGGACCCCCATTCTGGGGTGTGAGCACATGAGGGAATTAGGAGTAGAGACATAGTGGGTGCAGGGAGCTCTCTCAAGGCAGCATAAACCACAGGGACAGGCTGAGCCCTTTCAATGCACCTAAAATTGTCACTGTTCACCCCACCATCCCATTAACGGTGTCAGCCCCACTTCTGAGATGAACTCAGACTCAAACAGGCCAAGGATCACACAAGACCAGACGATCGTACAGTGACGGATCGGCTCCAGAGACTCCACTCCTCACTCCTGGTCCTGGATCTAACTCCCACCCCTGCCCCCAACTGTCGGAGTGACTTTGTGCTGACTTCTCAGCCTCTCTAATTCAAGTCTCCTCACCTCAGAAATGGAGTAACTCTTCCAGTGCACGCTTGCTTCGTGTCTCGCATGGCTCCTGGTGCAAAGATGCTCCTTCAGCGTGTCTCTGCCAGCACCCCACCAGCCTCCATCAGCTGCCATCTGTCCATCATCTCTCTCGCAACCATTTGTCTTCTGCCATCCCCCACCCTACCTGCCTCACCCTCTTCATTACATCTGTAGAAACCACCACACAGAAAAAGTCAGATGGCATTTGTGGGAAATATATGGGAGAAGATTACAGTTGCATTATGAATTCCAGTGACTGACTTCCTTTCATGACATTTTACAGCAGCCACAAAATTTGTTTTTCCTAAAGAGGCAAATGACTTTTGGAGAATTATGCTATCTTGTCAAAGGGAGATAATCTTTCTCACCCTTACATATCTGATAGTCAATAAATGGCAGTAAGAAAACAGTGGAGAGCTACCCTTCCAATGGGCACCAAGACCTTATCTAGAAGTCCACAGGAAACTTGGCTGTGCTGAGGGAGGCCCAGAGGAAGACAGTGCTTAAAGTGCTAACTTTGATGGAGTCTCAGAGCCAGAAAGATCTTCTGAGGCCTCTGAGGCTTTCTGATTGAGATGCTGTTATGGTTTATGTCTAGTTGTCCCCCAAAAGCCTCATGTAGTCATTGGGCGGAGACTTCTAGAGTTTGAGACTTGATCCATGATCCCTGGGATTATGGGTTTTAGTACTGGTGGGATTATGGGTGGAAGTACTTCTGTGATTATGGGTATAGCCTAGGGTGGGAGCTAAGGCGGAGAGCCTGAATGTAATATAAAGAGAGACAGAGAGACAGACTGGAGCTCTAGCTGTTGCTGCTGCTCTGCTGCCCTGATTGACTGGCTGGCTCTGCTACCATTTTGCTGCTGTTCTGCCTCCATGAACTGGATGCTCTCCACCCTGCTCCACTCAGCCTTGGGCTAGCCGAATATGGACTGAAACCTCTACGAACTGTGAGCTAAATAAACCTTTCCTTCCTTCATTTTGAGTGTCGGGTATTTGTCCCAGCAACGAGCAAAAAGTAACTAATACAGATGCCCAAACTTTATTGTCCAAGATGGGGAAGCAAAGGCCCAGAGAGCAGAAGTAACTTGTCCAGGTGACTGCTAAGCCTGAAACTTAAACCCAAGACTCCAGATTCCTAGTCTTCTCTGGAGCTTGTCCTAGAGAGTTCAGTCACCTGTCCCTTGGGAATTGGGGACTGCCCGAGGTCAGAACAAGTCCTAGCGGCCCTGCTTGTGGGCTGTGTCTGGGCCCTCTGAGAGTCAGCTCAGCCTCAGCATCCTGATCTGTTAAAAGGGAAGAACAAAATCAATCTGACAGGGCTAAGGGATTAGGAGGTGGACAGCCCTGGCACGACTTCTAGTCTGCAGCAAGTATCAAATGGGTTTCCATCTCACCTCTTGCCTGTACTTGATGCAAGCTAGAAGTACCTCATAGTAGACGTGCTTAAGCACAAGTGGCCTATTCAGGACCTAATCCCTAGAAGCTCCAATAGGTGAGGCAGGGAAGGGAGCAGGCCAGCCTTCACAGCATTAGTAAGGGAGGTACCTAGAGGAACTTGGCCCCACTCTTGACCTCAGAGACGCCACTGAGCACGCAAAGTCCACATCCCAGCCAAGGATGAGGGGTGGCCATCGGTAGGACAAACGATGACACAGAACATGGGGCTGTGGACAATAGGGACAGCTGTCACAGTGCCCCCTGCAACTACTGCCTTCCAGTCCTGCCCCACAGTAAGGCCACACTCTTCTGCACTGGCTCTCCAAGGTGGGAGCTTGTTACAAAGTAACAAATAGAAACAAACAGATTTAGGACAGAGGGGCTTGAGGGCCAATTTTTCACTCCTACTGAGACAGTTGTTTCTGAGATCATGATTATATTCAGCCTTTTTTTTTTTTTTTTTTTTTTTTTTTTTTTTTTTTTTTTTTTTTTTTTTTTTTTTTTTTTTTTTTTTTTTTTTTTTTTTTTTTTTTTTTTTTTTTTTTTTTTTTTTTTCTTTTGTGGTATCTGGGATCAAATTCAGGACCTCATGCTTTCGAGGCAGGAGTTTATGCTGCTGAGCCATCTCGCCAGCTATGATTTATATTCATTATCAATCTCATTGTTAGAGGCTACGTTGTGACTAATCCCAGTACTTCAGAATGTGACTGTATTTGGGTCAGGATCTCTAAACAGGTAATTAAGATAAAATGAGGTCATTAGGGTGAATCCAAAACCAATATGGTGGTGCCCTTCTAAGGAAAGGAAATTTGGGCCCAGACAGAAACAGAGAAAGACCTTGCAGAGACTGAGAGACAAGATGGCCACTAAAAAGCCCTGAGAAAACACCAACTTTGTCAGCGCTTTGATATTCAACTTACAGTCGCCAGAACTGGGAAACAGTAAGTTCCTGTTGCTTAAATCAGCCAGTTTGTGGTAATGTTAGATAGCCCCTAGAAAAGTGACCTACTTTTTTTTTTTTTTTAAATGGCTGGCCCAGCCTGTTCTGGGGGTGGGGCTGGCACAGCATATGGTACTGGGGATCGAACCTCGTTCCCTGTGGTTGCCTAAGCTTGCCTAAGCCGATGCTTTAGATCGCTGAACCATCTCACTGGCTCAAAACTGATATACTTCTGCGTTATCTTTCCCAGAATAGTAGTAGTTCTATTGGGCTAGGTTCCTTCAATCCTAAGGGTCTGAGTCCTAGGAACAATGCCTGTGACCGCTCATTCTTGGGCATCTCCAGGTTTGCAAGCCCCAAGAGAGGCCCCAGCACATCTGTGATTTCTATACAGAGCAACAACTACCACCTTGTGAAAATCAGTCATCACCCCTGCCAATATCTTCACTCCCTTTTCCAGCTGCAGGGACCTAAGAATGAGAAGCCAACATAATCCAGGCAAAATCTTGGCTTTAGAGGAAACTTTACCATGTCTCAACCAGGGCTTGGAGTCCTGCAGAGCCTAAAGGGATGGAAAACACAAATCCTCCAAGTGGCCTCCAAGAGTTATGGTGAGAGGACCACTCTTACTCTTACCTCTTGAATACACTCCAAGCTGTGATCCATCCCCTGCCGGGATGCAATGCGTTCTACCTGTCACTGGCTCTCACTGGTTTTATATTACTGCCTGTGGGAGAAGATGCATCAACCCTCTTTCTACAAACATCTCAAGGAAAGGTTCAGGGAAGGACAGAATAGTCTAAACACCTGATCTGGAACAACATCTGGCACCTTAAATAAAATATATGCCAAAAATAGAAGTGGAGGAGTGCTGAGGAGTCCTGTGGTCCACACAGAAAACAGCCCTGATGTCCAGAGCACTGAAGCAAATTTCAGGAGCATCTATCAAGACCTCATGCTGCCACCCAGCGCTGCCTTGCGCCCTCCCCTGGCCTGGAACACTAAAGAAGGCCAGTCACTCGCCACTTGTGAAGGCACCAACAGATCATGCAGAGCTTGTGGCTCAGTCCCAGGAGGGCTGGCCACGTGTTCTCCTTCAGTCTGTGAGAGTCAGAACCGACTGAGGCATTAGGGAGCCCACCTGACTGAGGTCACTCAGACCGCGGGGACAAACCTAAATGAAAACCATCGTCTCCTAGAGGCCCCGCGTGCAGGAAGCAAGGCCCCTCCCAGGCTGTGTTGACACCAGGGGTCCTCTGTCTCTGCCCCCACTACAGGTGCACCACCAAAATATGCGTCCAACTTGTCTGAACAATTGAGTTCATCTGTCGGGGCACAGGCCAGGAGGGCCCTGGCTATTCACTCCCCTTAAGGCAGGGAGCAGATAGAAATCAAATACTGAGAACTGTGCCTGTTGTTTTTGCTTCTGCAGCTGAGCCAAGGACATACACGGTGACCAGGACCCAGGCAAGGCAATGCAGTTAAAAATGCAATATGCATAGCACACCCTACTAACACAGAAGAGGCAAATACGAACCCCTGACGGCCTGCCTCATCTCTAAGTGGGAGCTCAGAAGCACAGTCAGGGCCCCTGAGAACAGCAGAGTTGCATCACTCTGTGCACGCAGGATCTGACGCTGACCAATCAGGATCTGTGAACTTGAATCCCTCATTTGCATAAAGACCCGGATGGGAACTGTAGACGAAATCTTTTCCCGATTATCTACATCTTTGGTTTGGGGAGCCACTGGTCTGACCCACTTTTCGAGCAGAAATCCCAGCCAAGAGCCTTGCCCATGCCTGCATTCTCCTGCAACTGATCTCCTTTCTACTATTTTTCAGACCCAAGAACCTGGTTCCAGTCCTATCCTGACCCAAAACACAACACCTATTCAAAATACAAAGTACATCCCCTGCCTGGAAATCAGTTAACCTCACCTCCCCCAGAAAGTATGGAACTAAATAGGAGTGGGGCAAACAGGATGATGTGTAAGATGATGGAACTCTGTTAGGTCCAAGTACAAACCCGCTGCGATGAAATCCATTGTTCCGTGCAACCAGTATGTGCTAATCAAAAAAGTGAAGAAACAAGAATCTGATTCTGCACTTAGGCTGGAAAGCAAGTCCACCGTGTCACACGTGTGTTCCAGTAAGTGAAGCTAGTAAAGACTTTCAGGAATGGGGGTGTTAATTCCAGACCCCAAGCCCAGCATTCCCCGCTAGGCTTTTGTCTTTTTGGTGATGACAGTTGTGAAGGCTACTAGGGTGGCATCAACAATTATAAGCAGGTTGGGCTGATGAGGTAGCTCAGCAGTCTAAAGCACCTACTTAGGCAACTGCAGAGACTGCGGCTCGATCCCCAGCACCACATGCTGCACCAGCCCCAACCCCTGGGCATGCTGAACCACCCATAACATAAATAAAATTTTAAAAAACACACAATTATAAGCAGGTCATCACAGTGCCCTCTGCCAAGAGCTCCTATGGAGTGACAGAAGGCCACACAGCCCTATACAATTCCCAGGCTCTTGGGTGTCAAGGCTGCAGGTACCCTCTGAGAACAGAAAACACTTATTTCAGCACTATGAATGGCGTCTGCTCACCCTACCCTTGGATAAAATGAGAGGAGAGCTTTCCACTGGTTCTAACATTCTGCCTTCTTTAATGGTGTCCCTAGATTTTTCTGCTTAATTTTCTCATGGACAAAACAAAAGTAAAATGGGGCCCTGTAAGGTAATTATACATGTCAGGAATGAGACTGGAACCCCAGGACTAGCACTGAGTTAGGTCTTTGTGCATTTGACCAGGTAAAATGTCCCAATCCCAGATGGTCTGATTGAGGCAGGGTAGATGGGAAAGCCCCACCTGCCTGACTGGCTTCCAATCCTGAAAGGCTACAAAAGGAAAGAACAGACTACAGTAAGATGCCGGGAACAGTTGGGGAAATGGACCCATGCCAGAGTGCTTGGCTGAAAATCTTTACACAGCAGAGTGGGGCAAGGAAGGCTGGACTTAGGACTATAACAGGCATGGTCATAGGTCCTTCTCTGATACCTGTGAGCTCAGTGTCTCTGTGCTAATGACCTCCCTCTCTGGGTTTCAGTTCCTCAGATGCAAACTGGATCAATCCTTTTTCTGTCTTAGTCATTTTCCTCATTCCAAGGACAAAATAGCTGACACTTTAACTTACTTTGGAGAATAAGTTGACTTACTCTCCAAAGGAGAGAGAGACTTACTTTGATTTATAGCTGACAGAGGTTTCAGACCAAAGTACAGTAACTCCAAGGCTTCACATAATCATAGCAGTAAAGCTGCTTACAGTGTGGCTGCCCAGAAGTAAAGGAAAGAACGAGGTTGGGACAAAGCCCTCGAGGCCATGCTCCCAAGGGCCCATGCCAGCTGACCCCATCCTATCTCCTGGCTTATAGCCAACTATAATTTCCCATAATCCCTCTACCCTCCAAAGCACTGCTTATCAGCACATGAGGCTTTAGGTATACATCTAGACATAAGCCTTAATAGTGTCTTAGGCCCTGTGCCCCAAAGGAGACTTGACATAAGGATATGGGTCAAAGTGATATCATAGGAAACACCCCCAGGAGGGAGGTAGGGTATGTTAGGGTAGGATAGGGTGGGGTAGGATAAGCTAGAGTGTGCTAGGGTGGAGTAGGATAGGGTAGGGTAGCAGCCAAACATAGAGACCAGATAAGAACTTCTATCTTGGCCAAAAATAGACCTGAGGAACAATGGAAGATATTAAAAGATGCAGATGTAGCTACAAACACATTCAACCATCTATCTTTGACAAAGGAGCCAAACATGCTTACTGAAAGAAAGATAACCTCTTTAACAAATGTTGCTGGAGAAACTGGCTCTCTACATGCCAAAAACTAAAACTTGACCCAGGTCTATCACCATGCACTAAACTAAAGTCAAAATGGATTAAATATCTAAATGTTAAAACAGAAACACTAAATCTCCTGAAGAGAAAGTAGATAGAAATCTTGAAGGCGTAGGAATAGGTAAACAGTTCATGAACGAAAATTAAACTGCAGAGGAAAAACTTCAAAAATTAACAACTGGGACCTCCTCTTATTGAAGAGCTTTTGCATGTTAAAAGAAGTTACCAACAGAGTGAAAAGACAACCAACAAATTTGGAAAAATCTTAACTAAAAAGACAAAGGTTTCTATCTAGAATTTATAAATAACGAAAAACATTAGGGGCCCATAATTTAAAGATCCAATCCAAAAATGGGCATCTGAGATGAATACACACTTATCAGAGGAAGAAATACTGGAGACTACTAAATACATGAAAAAATGCTCCACATCACTAGCCACTCAGGAAAAATTACAGCAACACTGAGATACCATCTCACCCCAGAAAGAATGGCTATCATGAAGAAATCAATGAAAAACAAATGTTGAAGAGGCTGCAAGAGAAAAAGGAACTTTTCTTCACTGCTGGTGGGAATGTAGACCAGTACAACAATTATGGAAATCAGTGTGGAGATGCCAAAAAAAAAAAAAGTAGGACTGGAAATCCCATTCAATCCAGCTCCTCCCTACTGGAAATTTTCCCAAAAGAACTGAAAACATCATATCATAGTGATATATGTGCACCTATGCCTATAGTAGCACAATTTGTGATAGTCAAATCTTGGAAACAACCAAAATGCCTGTCACCTGAGCAACAGATGAAAAAGATGTGTTATTTTATACAATGGAGTATTACTCAGCTATAAAGAAAAAATAAACTTTAAGCCTTCACATATAAGTGAATGCAATGCAAAATGAAAATACATTCATAGGTGAGATAAACCAGACACACATGTGTAAATATCATATTCTCTCGAGTGTAAGAACTCAAAAAAAGAAATAACAATTGAAAGGTATGACACAGTTAAGTGGAAAGCAAAAACTTAATTTTTAAACAATAAAGAGAACAAAGGAAAAAAGTGACAAAATATGGCATAGGTAAAAACCGTACATTTATTTAAACAAAACGGTTAAAACAATGGTCCTAGGAATCTCCACTGGGTTTTTGAAAATAGCAGTTAATGGGTAGAATTCTCACCCTGACTAACTCTATGTGCTGATATCATGAACTAAGCAACTATACTGAGGATAGTAACATGTAAGACAAAAGCCATGCTTGAAATACCTATCATTTTGGTCATCTAACTGCATACTGCTTCTGTTTTTTTAATTTTTCTTACTTTTAATAAGAGATAACAATATGAGAGTTTCAAAACATGTTAGTACTACATTTGCAATAGTTGAGACACTGGATATTGTTGTCCTCACAAATGTTATAACAAATTTTCTAATCAATATTGTTTCCAAAGGGGGGAGGAGAAGAGAAGAAATAGTTTTCTTCTCTTAAAACTAGTAGGAAGTACTTGTATGTACAGTCCAATGTTTCATAGTTGCAGTGGGTTACCAGTGAAACTGGTAAGGTTGAAGGCTGTTGATTTAAGCCTCTAACAGCTAACCTTACTAATCTAGGTCTGCGTTTTATGCCTCGTAATTAAGCTTGGGTGATCAAGTGCAAGCCAAAGCATGACCTGTCTAACAAAACTTTCATCATTTGTACTTTCCAGGGTCAAATCTCGTCAGGATTGACTTTGGAACCATGTGCAGTGTTTTGTAGAACTGTTGTCAGTGTCAGCCATCAGGATGAGTCACAGCCAATGCTTGACCAATTTGCTCTCTGTGAAAGGCTGAGAGAATGTTTTCTCCCAAAGACTCTCCCTAGACACTTTATTTCACTTATCCCTTTCCTCTGAGGTCCCATAATCTCCTTGACCAAAAAATTTGTGGAACCCCTGACTTATAGGATGTTATAGCACAGGTTCTCTTATGTGCTGAGTCCTCACTGACCTTGAGGGGCTAAAGCCAAAATGTCGGCTATCCTCGTAGCCCTTCTTTTTCTCCAGTTTTTGGTCTCTTAACTTACATTCTCAATCCCCCAGCGGAAAAGTTCCATGATACGATTACTTCATAACATAAGTAATTGTAAATGTCATATATCTTAGCCTTAGTTTGACATTGGTATTTTCATTCAGTCATTGATATTTTGGCAGCCTGTAGCAGAGCCCGCGCGCCCGCTGCGGGTAAGCTGCCTGCGCCCCTCTGCCCCGCCTCTGCGTTCCTGTGACTAACTTCCTGTTCCAGACCTGACCCGAATAGCAGCCGGTAGCAGAGCCCGCGCACAGGCTGGGTCAGGATCCTTGGCCCGCCTTCCCCTTCCCCGCTCCCCCCGCCTTTTTTTTTTTGAACCCCTCCAGCCCATGCTCCAGCACCGAACCCATCAAACATCTCCTCTGGCAACCGATCTGGTCCACGAGCCTACCAGGACTACTCAATCCCAAAGCTCCACCTCCACCTACAGACCACATCCGCCCGGATTCACAGAAGCTAGCAGCAAGAGCTCCAACACAGAGTCAGGAACCTCTGTAGAGGAACCAGCTTGGAGTCTCCAGACCAAACGCCCATAGACACAGCATAACGCCACCAAAGTTCAGAGGTTCGCTTCCATACAAAATTATAACAACAAGGAGTAGGAGGCAATCTCAGGACCCGTGCCCACCCAAACCAAATACGGAAGACACTATCATGGAAGAAAATGAGAATTATACAGATGAAACCTCTGAATTGGTAGCATCTGAGGCAGACACACAAGTGCAGAAACTTATAGAGCAACTGAGATCAGAGATAACATCTGAAGTAAAAAAAGAAATACATG